>CM034156.1:402511412-402769564 GCA_019776745.2 Taxus chinensis
TGCACATGGGACAAAAAATTTCTCTTGGCTTATATTTAAGCTTTTGGACCATCATGCGATCCCCGTTGAGCTCAACCAAGCCAATTTAGCCCCCATGCTCTCATTTCTAGCCCTCACCCTCATCGAACCATGAAGCGCCACTTATCAAGCCAAGGTGAGGGAAAATTTTCTTGGACCATCCATCCCAAAATTTTTGTGCACTTGGGACACAAAAATGTTCCCAAACACAAGTATGACCCCTGATTCTCTATTAACCCAGAAAGGTGCTCCACAAGATTATTTTCAGCCCCCTCTCCTCTCCACCTTAGCCAATGACCATATACCAATTGTCAAGCCCAGGTGAGGGCACATATTGTTTCACCAGCTATCCTAAAAATTTTGGATTCTTGGGACACAAATTTCCACCCAAGTCCATCCCCTTCCCTTGTCACCCATATGACCCATTTTTAGCCCCTAGGTATTTTAAAGTGATTTTTCATAATATATCATCAGCCAATCATAGGGAACCACTTATCACAAGGAGGGTGTGGAGAATGTTTTACACCATATTTCCAAAACACTTGGGACAAAAAATTCTTTCCAACTCATTTGAAGATTAAAAAACTCATTTTTGTAGAAAATTGTGTTGCTTTTGCTTCTTCCCGTCCGTGTGTGCAAAACCCTCATTGCCGGAAACTTCATTTAACCTCCATTGCCATTACTTCCGCCACATATTCTTCATTGCATATTCATCCTAATTTTTCCATTGCATTGCAATATCCTCCAAACCCCTTCTTTTTCAGCTGTTATCATGTCAAATTTTTACAAGAAAGCTTCCATGAGAGAAAACGATGAAATGCTCCATAACTCATGATTTGTAAGTCGAATGTTGCAACGAAATTTTGGCCACATCTCTTCCTCTCTCATGAACGCCTTCAAGCTGCAACAAACAAAAGATTTCAAAGGTGCCCCCATTAATTTGCAGACAGCAAACTCCAAAAATTTGCCAAAAAATTTCTTCAGTTTCCCAATGATTCAGAGAGTGGGTGGAGCCATAAATTTGACCATAGAATCAAGAAGAAAATCCCAGATCAAAATTGTCGATTTTTTGGCAATACGAGGTGTGGAAGGCCAGTTACTAAAAATAGTAAGTACCCCATGCTCATACTTACTATAAATAGTATTTCTCTCAAAATAGTAAAACCATTCAAAAGAGATAACTCTGAAACTTAAAACTAGGGAATTCGAGCCAAAAAGTACAAAGGTAAAAAAGCAAAAAATAACCTGCTAAAAATAGAATGTTCTAAAAAATGGAAAAGAAACCATGTAAGCATTCTAAACATGATGAAGATTGCACCAAACTGATTCGAAGCCCAAAAAGCAGTATTTCCCAAAATAGCAGCTCCTGGACCCCATTGTCTAAAAATAGAAAGTCTCAGCTTTGAGTGAAAAAAAGTTGTTATATCCCTAGTTTTGGATTATATTCTTGGTTTTGGAAATCATGAAGTTCAATTTCACTTGCCTCGATATTTTTTTATCTTTCACATCAAAGTTCTTGAGTGTGGGTGACAACGATGTTACTCACATGGACCAAGAGGGATCTCAAGAAAAGAATGTTGGGCGGACCTAGAGAAGCCTGTCGAGGGAAAAGAACTTCACAAGGGTCCTGAAAATGTCATACCTAGTTCAATTGTGTCTAGAATTAAAAGCTGAGCATCACAGGGCGCAACAGGTGGATCTATCACCATCTCTCAGTGAGCTGGGTGATTTGAAACAAGCTAGTCAGGAGTGAGCTCAATGAGCCAAGGGAGTTCATCAATCAAGTATCAAGGAGGATCTTCATGAGCATTGTCCTGTGTCCATCCCGAGCTCACATTGGGGAGGTCTTGAAACAATGTTTCTAAACACTCATTTCACGGTCCCAGGGTGTCTCATGCATGATCAATTGTTGGCAAGATCTTCATTAGAATGACATCATTTTATCCTTCATTCTTGGGAGCAATTCTTCTCTTCACTCCTCCCTTCCTCATTATTTCTCCATCACTTCTCTACCCATTCATTTTTAGGGTGCACCTTTTGTTGTGAGCTTAATCACGATGCTCGTCCTATTCACTTAAATGTGACTATAGTCTGAAATGTAATAAGTTGCACCCGTAAATTATAAAAGGGGACATAATTATATTCCGAGGAACATGAAAAGTCACATATTGTGTAGGACATATCGAAAAGGCACATACGAGGGTAAACGAAGAGTCTTATGAAATTCTATATAATGTAATGACATGCCCTCATTCTTAAGGGTTGTCAATTTTTGTATGCTCAAGTGTGTGGTGAATTTTTGGATGGAAGGAGATTACTACTTGGAGGTATATAAAAGAGATAGCATTCTTTTGGTTTCCCCAACATACTATTCCTCTCTTCCTTTGCATTTATACAACTTGTGGAGATATCAATCAAGGAATGAATTTTCTACCTTCCAAGATGTATGAATGTGTGAAATTTTGTATGCATGGTTTCCTCTTGTTGTTGATGTCATAAACATATTTTGTTTTATTTCTAAGTATGTGAAACTGTTATCCCGTAAAATTGACAAGGGAAATTTTAATGATAACCTTACCGAAAATTTTGTTCCGATCCCTCGTCGGGGATACCTTGCGTTTCAGAATGTTGCAAAATCCCTTTCCGGGAAATCTGGTTTTCCGAACTTAGTCATTTTTGGTCTTTTGGCCGGGCGCATAGAATGACTATGCAACATCAAATTTTGATGCGCCCCCTTTAAAGCCTTTGGCGCATGTATTCTTGTGTCAACAGGTGTTCTGGTGCGCCTCTCTATGTTGAGGCTTCCCTGCGTGCGCCAGGCGCGTGCGCCAAGGCGCATGCGCCTTCTTGTCGACATATCTTTTGTTGCGCCACTTTTTGGTGCACCAAAGGCGCACATATTCTTCTGTCAGCACCACTTTCGGTGCGCCATAGGCGCACGTATCTTCGTGTTGACAAGTCTTTCGGTGTGCCAAAGGGCACATGTTTTCTCATGTCGACAACTCATTTGGTGCGCCCCTTTAAAAAGTTGGTCGCACATTTATTGCTACCTCGCCTATATATAGGCGTGCCTCTGCGCCGTCATAGTCACCTGAAAAAACACGTGATTTTTTTCTCTTTGAGCTTGTCAGCACACCAGCCCCGTCGCTTTTGAATTGATTTGTGGACCCGTTCTCATGCTTTTTCATCGTTTATATCCGGATAAGTGGCCTTCTGTCTTTCATGCATTTTGTTTTTGTGGTTTTTTGGCTGCTAGGGTGGGTTCAGTATGGATTGAAAAGAATAGATTATGAGTTTTCTCCCCCCCCCCCCTTGCTGTCTTTCCACATTTCCTCCTCTTTCCAGATCTGCTGGAAGAGGAAGCTCTGTCCTAAAAAAGTGATGGTCTGAAACCCTTTTTGGTATAGCACCTCTTCATATCCTATAATGAACCTTGTTATAAAAGCTAAGTCATATGTGGAAACCCCTCTGGGAGAAAGATCAAACCTAAAAAAGAAAACTGTTTTCTCCTTTGGCGCATGAGCTCGCCACGCGACATAAAAAATAGTTGCGCCCTCATGGCGCACTTCCCTCGCATGCTGCAAATGCTTCCCATGCGCCACTTAGCGCATCAAACTTGGATGCAACATAAAGAATTCTTGCACCCTTTGGCGCACCCTGCGCCCATGTAACAACCCTTTCATATGCCCCAAGTGTTAAGCTATAAAGGCGCAGGCACGTTCCTCATCGCAGCAAAATTATGTTGTGTAGACCCTCCATGTGCCACACTAATTTCCCTTAAGCGTGCCAAAAGCACATGTTACACAAACCATATATGTGCCTTTGGCGCACCGAAGTTCCATGTAATGTAAAAGATACATGCGCCACGGGTGCATCCTGTTCCCGCGTAACATAAAGATTCCGTGCGCCCTTTAATGCATCCACATGGCGCAGGCGCACTTGTCCTTACAACAACACAAAATGCACCCTGCAGTGTCTATGCGCCATGCGCCCTTTGGCGCTAATTTATCTCCTACAACACCCTTTTCCTATGCACCTTACCCATTTAGCTCTGCAATTTGCAATATCTTTGCGCCATGTGCCTTGAAGCCTTTAAATTGCTAACTCTTTCTTCTGTCAAGCATTTCAATGGAAAATAAAGCAGCTGACACAGTTTTCTTTGATTGGGTTTCACGTCTTATTCTTGCAGATCAGCAATTAAGCTCAGAAGAACATATGTCAACATCAAGCAAGAGACCCACCAAATTCAAAGGCAAGGCCAAGCTTACAGAGGAAGAAATGAAATATAAATATCAGAGGGTCAGAATGCCTGACTCCTAGGCCGAGTGTGACCTGGACATCAGAGACTAAGAGTTGGGTCATATCGATATGGAGGAATTCTGGGTCAGGACTCAGAAGGTCACAAGAAGTCCATGGATGGACAAACTGATAGGCCCTGTACTTCACTAGAGGAATCCCAGTCAGCGCTGTTAATAATGAATTCCTGATGGTGGTTGCCTAGTGCTACAAAAAAGACACAAGGTATGTCGTAAATGAAAAGGGCGAGGTCGTAATCAACCTCACCGCCCGCCACTTTGAGATAATACTCGGGCATTCCTCATCACCGGCACTTTGTGGCCATTAGCCGAGAGGATTGTATTAAATCCTGGGACAACCATGAAGATCAGTGCATGCAGCTGATGAATGAAGTCTATCTGAAAAACAAAAAGGTAGTGACCCGTTGGCCACAAATCATTCACCGCAGTGATTTTTCGGAGGAGCTCAGTGACACCATCACGTTCCTGAGCAGGGTGTTTGGGCTTCCTGATGCCCACTTTTTCCACAAATGGATGCTGCGGTACCTTGAAACCATGAACAAAACTGTGCCTGATCAACGCTTCGAATGGGCAGAAATTATAAGCAGCTCAATATAAGAACAACTGCAACAATTCCCTACAACTGGGAGATTCTACATGAATTCCTATGTTGTTTATGCTGCAGCTTCAGAGAGGGACTATCCAGCCCTGATGCGGAGTGGGGTTTGGCCCCACGTCAAAATATATGAATACTATTTAGAATTGAGGCTGGAAAATAGCATCCCTCAATTTTCCAAGATCAATGATGCATTTTTCTACTTCATCATCTTCCTGTTGAGGCCAAATATGACTTACGGTCGCACGACCAAGAGCATAGTGATAGCCACTGAGAAATGGAGGGCCCTGTTCACCCAATTCCCCACGTTCACTTATCTGAGGGCGGCTAACTTCTTGGGAGAGCCAACTAGTTTACCAAGGTATGCTGGACCAAAGTTGATTCTGCTAGAGCTGTCAAGACAGCTAATCACCTACCATGAGAAGTGCCTAAAAAGAAAGAAGGGTGGAACTCCTTTCCCCCTCACAGTGGGTAGATATACATGTCTGAATCACCATAAGGCAAAAGACATGTTTGCAGAGCTGGAGCTGCTCAATCTGAAACATGACTTCCCAGCAAGACCCACCTTCGACCCGAGGAATTGTCTGCCGAGGGCTAAGCTCGATCCAATCCACATCCCTCAGATTGAGGATATCTACATCGACCTATATCATGAGGTGGAACTCAGGAGGAAGGACCATTCTCATTTGGCATTGGCAGAAATCATCCAATATGGGGTAGCCATCATCCCCAAAGGCTACCAAACTACTGAGGAGGAAGTGGATCAAGTATATCTTGATACAGGTGGGGACAATTGGCCTTTTGCAGTGATTGATAGAAACAAAGCACCTCAGACAATTGAGGAAAGGGTCAAGGAAACTCTGCGCAGAACAGAGCATTGGTTCCGAATGAACGGACTCATCTACCTCGGGGTCGATTTCACAACCTCTCCGTTGGGTAACGCACCTCCTAGATCAAAATAGTAGCCTAAAGGAAAAGGAAAAGGCAAAGAGGGTGAATCCAGCACCACTCAAGAGGAAGCTCCTAAAAGTCCTCCTTCCGCTATACCAGAACAAGTTATAACTCTGGCTTCTCCAGAGAAAGAAGCAGAAGAGGATGTTCCAATAGGCCCATCCACTCAGGATGTCAGCACTGCTGCAACTACCAAGGTCCCTTCTGTCCCTTCTTCTTCTCCTCTTTCCCCTCCTCGAGTGACTCAAGTGACCATTCCTTTGGTCGTGTCCTCTCCCCCTTCTTCTACTGTTCCTCCCGCTTCTTCATACATCTTCTCTTCTCTCACAGACCTGTCCCCCTCCATTTCTTCCCTCATCTCTGAGCTCCCTTCCCTTCCTATGTCTTCCCCTCCTGCAGTATCTCCTCCTCCCATGAGCACTTCTTCGGCCTCCCTCTCGATGCCACCTCCAAGTGTCTCCACATTCTTCCCTTCTACTACTGCAGCTGCCCCCTTCTCTATTTCCGGCCCTTCTCCCATAAGTCCAGCTTGGATCTCCCAACACTTAAGTCAGCAGAAAAGGAAAGTTCCCATCGCACTGATGGAATTTTCCGTAATCCTGTCTAAAGGGGCAAAGAAACAAAATCCCCTCACAGGATTCTCTTAGAATGCTTCGGGAGAGAGGGTAATGGAGATCGCATACCCCAATCCTCTCAAGGATAAAAAAGGATCTATCTCCTACAGATTACACAGTGACTCAGGTTACAATGGGTACCTCTTTTGAAAGCCTTCAGGGAGAGGCCCTATCTACAGTCGACGCCCTCTACAAGAAGCTTCAAGAAACAAAAGAAGAGAAAAGGCTATTGAAAGAGAAAAACAAACATCTGCTCCAAGCCTTATAGAAGATGGGTAGTGCACCTCCCACAACTTCCGCCGAGACTCCTGAGCCTCTAAGCCAGGATAAAATTAATGAATATGCAAAGATTGGCGAGTAGGGCATGGCAGTTTCCGCTTGGAGGAGCCAGATCCTCAAAGACAGTGAAAAATTGATCACCAAGTTCTTTGATTTATATCTAAACATCAAAAAGGTGAATAAAGAGCTCCAAGCATTAGCAGGACCCATATCAGAAGAGCTGGACCATGCTAGGTTGTAGCATGAGACCTTTCAACAAATGTTCGACTGTTCAGTCGAAGATCTGGTCAAGTTCGGTGTCTTCGGCCATCTCAGGGCCCTTAATAAAGTCATTTCCACTCTGGACTACCGAATAGATCAACTGGAGTTTTGTCATTGAAAAAATTGATAAGGTAAAGGAAGAAGCCCTGGACACGATGCACCAAATGGAACAAATCGTTCTCAACATGTCTCTAGGGTTGCTTACTCCTTCCTTCACCTTAAGAAAAGTCGATGAAACCATCCAGATCTTTAAGGAGATCGTTTCGCGAGGGCTGGGGCCAGAGGTCACTTTTGACGCAGAGTCCATCAATAACCTGCTGGCCTTTCGGGACTTCATTGGATTCCTCATAGAAGTGGAAAAAGAATATTCCAAACTACTAGAGAAGCTCATAGATGAGCAGGAGACTTGCGAGGTGATCAATGAGTGACACAAGGATCCTTCCCAGGATCAACTAGGGCCCATGATCAGCAAGTTCATGGAATACCGCACTCAATTCCACATCTCGTCACCTGAACAACAGCAAAAGCAGGCTACCCCCTTTCGGCCACAAGATGACGATGATGAATAGTGGCTTCTTCTTCTTCTCTCTCTTCTTCGACTTTCTTTTTGTAAATATATGAAGTATGTTGGCACAAATGATGACATCATCTATGTTGCACCATGAGATGATGTCATCCATCAAGTTGTCAAAAGTCAACATGACTTTAAGATATTTTGTATCTCCTTGTAGATATTTTGTAAATATCTTTGTAAATAGGTGGTTGGCTCTTTTTTGCCTTCCTTTCTCTCCTTCTTCTATAAATACCCCAATACTTGTTGTGGTGTGGATAAGTGAATATCTTTTAGATGAAAAATAGAAGTGAGGAGGAAAGGCTTTGAGCTTTTTGTAACAGAAAGAATTATTAATACAATATTTAGACTTTGTGCTGAATACATGTGTTATTTCCATTGGATCTTTCTTACGTTAGATCTATGTGTTTGCTCTGTTGAATTTACTTCTGTTTTATTGTCATTTATTCATTAGTATTGCTTTGCTCGTTTATGTAAGTAGGTTTGGCTCTGTTTACTACCAATCCCAAAACATAAACCCTCTAACCCTTCTGCTTTGGAATTCATTTCTTTTCTCCCTTCGAACTTGCTCTTCCTTCATCCTCTCTTTCATTCCTTTCTTTTCACAGTCGGAAACACCCTACTGGGATGAGATCCCAAACCCCTGAAGGTAGAATATTGTGAGACTTCCACAGATTCCTGCTGGTAGAATAGCAATAAACCAGTTTCACTTTACTGACTCAAAGAGGGTCTATGCCCTGCACACTGTTGGCTCGTTTATCCATAGATCTGCCCAAGCGACAGATTTTCAGACCAACAATTTTTGGTGACTCCACTGGGAAACAAACAGATCTATCAGATCTATCATGGTGGTAGGATAGAAAAATCAGAAAAATTAGAAAAATCACCGTCTGTTTGCAAACTTGAACTTTTTGTTAAAAATCTAAAATTTTGCAAAAGTGCTCCAAATTGAAAATTTTCTTCTGAGATCCATAGATCTGGCCTAGCTGATGATCTTTAGTTCACTGAATTTTTATAAAGACCTGTATTTTGCTGTAGATGTAAGTTTCTGACTATTTACCCAAAATTTCAAACTCTTTGAAAAAGTCAGATTTAGATCTGAAAATCAGCTTGCTAATCTTCACTGTCATTTTATCCTTGCTGTTATTTGTCATTAACTATAATCATTTTTAAAAGAGGATAGTTTTTAAATATTTAGAAAAGTACATGCTGCTGGTTTTTGTCAGAAAAACCAGAAAATCAGCAAGTACAACCAAAAATAAATTTTAAATCTGCACCACAGCGTTCCAGATCTGGAAGGTACGCTGGCAGGTGAGCTCGTGGAGAAGTCGATCCTACTTTCGATCGGCTTCAAAGACACAATTTTAGTGTAGCACCGGCGCGCTTTTCATAACTAAGTTCAGCTGATCGGTCAACCAGAAGTGCCTCACCCGCACGGAAGATCCGGTTTTTACAAGGAGCCTCTACATCCCTTTACAGTGCTTTATTGCTCAGTGGAACCGCACTCCCAGCCCACGTTCTTTTTCCAACTATCCAGATGGTGGTGCCATGGGGAAATGCTATGGGGTCCTCTCGCATTACCACATCCTGTTCACGTGCTCCCTCACGGAAACCGAAAGAATTTTCCCAAATTCGACGGGAGCAGAAACCAAAGCACGGATTCGCACATATCTGCATTCATCATGTCGTGTAGTATCTTGGATGTAACTCACGAAGATGTGTCGGTTCGCCTTTTTCTAGAAACTCTACAAGGACCTGCAGCTGAATGGTTTCAGCATTTTCTGGCCGGGTCTATTACAAGTTGGGCCACCTTGCGGGATGCTTTTGAAGATAGGTACAAACCTTCAGAAGATGCATTTGCATTATTATCATAGATCACTCACCTTAAGAAGGAGGCCAATGAGACCATGCACAATTTTATCGCCAGGTTCAATGCATTAATCAACTGTGTCCCTGTTGCCATGCTTCCAACATTGAAAAATTAGAAGTGTTTCTTCGTGAACGCTATGAGCTCGAAAGTTAGTTTCTTGCTCCTTCAAGAGCGAGTGGCTACCTTGATTCTCACCCAAGCCACTGTCATTCGAATAGAAGATAATTTGATAATATCTGGTGAATTGAAAAAGGAATCATCCAAGCCTAATTCTTCGGACCCTTCTCCCACTACTTCGTCTGATCCGATATTTCAAAAGATGGCGAATGACTTACTTGCATTAAAGAAGCAATTGGCCCAAGCCTCTCCCAGTTCCTCATACCAGGATATTCCATGGAGGAACTTTGTTTCCAACAATGTTCCTCAAAGGCCGCGCTTACCCGCAACTGCTCCGCGGTTGGCGCTTGAGGCTCCTCCGGTCAACGCTCTAGCCGAAATCGAAGAAGAGGAACAAGATTACGAAGAACCTTCATTTTAGGGTGAAGATGATCAAGACATCGGTGAGCTGACTGGAAACTCTACTATCAGGTATATGGAATTTGATGAGGAGGAATTTGATGAAGAAGAGGGTACCCAGGGTTATGCAAGCGAACAATCATATGCTTTTTTTACCTGTTCACAAGGAAAAGAAGCAGAGGTCGCTGCCCATGTGTAGAAGGAGAAGGCCGTGTCAAACATGCCTCCAAATATTACTAAAAGAGGTAATCCTCTCCATACTCAACCCCCTGTTAAGTCTTTTACAAGGAAATCTTTTCCCCCCATCTCTCCTCCAAATCAGCCCTCTCATATTCTTATCAAGACCAGTAATCCTACTCCGCCGTCACGAAGTGAGGGACTCATTCCTTCACCAGCGCAACCCTTGGCCACATTTGATATCATAGATCACGCTAAAAAGACCAAGATCCAAATGTCTGAAGCCGAGTACCTTTAGTTAAATCCCAAACAGCTTGTAAGATTGACTAAGTATATTCAAAGTTAAGCTATTATATCTAATCAGGTTTCCCCAAAAGGAATCCTTTCCACTCCTCCTGCATCCCACATAAATGTTTCTTCAACATCTGCATCAGGAAAGATAGAACCTTTCTATCTCTCCCTCCTAATCAATGGTCACAAATTGAGTAACTACATAATTGATTCTGGAGCTTCTGATAACATCATGCTGGCGAAAGTTTCCCATGCTTTAGGCCTCACCCTTACCAAGCCTTTTGGCAGATGTTATTCCTTGGAAACCAAGCAGGTTCCGTTGATTGGTCAAATCAAAGACGCGCAGTTTGCATTTGCAGTGTTCCCAGAGAAGAGAGTAAAGATGACCGTCCTTGTTGCTGACATTCCAGAAGCCTACGGAATTTTGCTGGGAAGAAGTTTTTGCAGCGAAGTTGGTGGAGAAATTCATATGGACTGGTCTAAAGCTAGAATTCCCGTCAAAGGTGTAATGCAGACATTGGAGCCGGAATCACAAAAGAAGTACTTGGTTACTAACTCTGAGGACCCCAAAGCTCAAATTCTTTTCGAATCATCAGGGATGGGGAACTATTTCTTGTCTACCAAGTCCAACAAAATTGTTGTTCTCATTCAAGAAGAAGATCTTAATAAGATTTGGACCTTGCAGTTCGATGGCAGCTGCGCAACCAGTGGATGTGGTAGCTGGAGCTGTGCTAATATCTCCCGAAGAGGAGGTTATTCCTCTTTCTTTCAAGTTGCAGTTTTTCAACACGAATAATACTGCTGAGTATGAATCTTTGCTACTTGGCATGCAAGCTGCGAAAGAAAGAGGGATCAAAAATCTGAAAGTGCAAGGTGATGCAGAGCTAGTTGTGAATCAAGTTAAAATGATTTACCAAGTGAAGAATGAGAGGCTCAGGCATTACCGTAATGTAGTATGGGACAACATTGAAAGTTTGATGCTTTTTCAATTGAATCCATTCCAAGAGCTCAAAATGACATGGCCAATTCATTGGCTGTTTCAGCATCCCTCATGCTCCCTCACCCAGGTTTGAAAACAAACAAATACACCATTGAGGTGGTTTTCCGCCCGAGCGTGCCAGACAATTCTCAGCATTGGCAAGTGTTCAACGATGATAATCAACTCATTACCTTTCTAGAGAAGGTGGAAAATTTTAAAGAATTGCACTTTGAAGGATCTACTTCCACTTTTCGTGAATCAGTCACCAATCAAGATGATGAATTTGAAGGGAACGATGGCATATGTCAGCTCAAAGGAAATAAAAGTCCAAAGGGCCTGGTTTCTCTAGAGCGGTTGTTCAACAGGCATGATCGTTTTGTGAAAAAGAAGAGGCGAGATGATCCTGACTCATCCCTAGAAACTGAACCGGTCAATTTAGGTTCAGTAGAACACCCGCAGTTTGTGAACGTTGGAAAATGTTACATGCCAGAAGAGAAGCAGAAGTTTGTCAAACTGCTGAAGAAATACATGGATGTATTGGCATGGTCCTACGCCGATCTAAAGTATTTTAAGCCAAAGGACGTCCAGCATGACATCCCGTGAAATCCCGTTGAAAGAAGATGTTAAAGCCTTTCGCCAGAAGCAGAGGCATTATAATCCTAAGATCTCAGGTACTATCCAGGCTGAAATTCAGAAAATTCTGGATGTGAGAATCATTTTTCCTATCCATCATAGTACTTGGGTAGCAAATATTGTGCCAGTGTGCAAGAAGAATGGTGAAATACGCATATGCATAGATTTTCAAAACTTAAATCAAGATTCCTTGAAAGACAACTACCCCCTTCCTATAATGGATCAAGTTCTACAAGTAGTTACTGGATCGGAAATGTTGTTCATGCTTGATGGTTTTTCAGGGTACAATCAAATTGAAGTTTCACCTGAAGATCAATTTAAAACAACATTCACTATTCCCTGGGGCACATTTACCTACAGCAGGATGCCTTTTGGCCTAACCAATGCTGGCGCCACTTTTCAGCAGGCCATGGACCTGACATTCAAAGGTATGATGGGGAAAGTCATTGTCATTTATCTGGATGACTTAACTGTGTTCTCTAAACAATGAAATGATCATTGTGATCATTTGGAGCAAGTATTGGCCAGATGCCGAGAGCATGGGATTTCCCTGAACCCGAAAAAGTCTGTTTTTGGAGACACGGAAGGAAAGTTGCTAGGGCATGTGGTTAGCAAAGAAGGAACAAAGATAAATATCGAAAGAGTTCAGGCTATTCAGAGCCTTACTCTGCCTACAAGCAAGACTGACATTCATTCTTTCTTCGGAAAGGTGAAATTTCTCAGGTGTTTTATTCCCGACTTTGCTGAGAAGACTCATCACATATTGAACATGATGAAAGGGTCACCAAATTTTCGGTGGAGTGAGGAAGGAAAAAGGTCATTTGAAGAAATAAAAGCTTCCGTTGCTCACGCACTAGTCCTGGTATGTCCTGATTTCTCCAAGGACTTTATCATGTATAGTTATGCATTTGAGCATACTGTGTCTACCATCTTGATGCAAAAGAATTCAGAGAATTTTGAATCTCTGATTGCATTCATGAGCTCTCCCCTCAAGCCTCACGAAATAAAAATGTCTCAATTGGAAAAGAATGCCTTTGCCGTTGTCAAAACAATAAAAAATTTCAGGTATTACATTTTAAACTCTCATACGGTGGTGCTGGTCCCTGACACGGCGGTCAAATCAATTCTAACTCAACAGGAGTTATGAAGCTTGCGAGGAAATTGGATTGCAAAGGTCCGGGAGTATGATCTGGATATAAAACCAACCAAGCTGGTAAGAGGAAAGGGCCTATGTCAGCTTATGGCTGAAAACAAAGATTCAGAAAGTCTTGAGGAAAAGGATGATTGTACCAATGAAGCACAAAGCCAGTTGGAGAGAGCCCATTCTCTGCCTCTGGTCCTATTTGTTGCAACCAGTGATGAGTGGTATTCCGATATTGCTTTCTTCCTCACCTACGGTGAATGTCCAGCTCACCTGACTGCAAAGGAGAAGCGCACTATAAAGCTCAAGTTAGCCCAATATGTCATCTGGGATGACGATTTATACAAACGCGAGATAGATGGTGTCTTCTTGTGATGTGTCGATAAGCCACATCAGGTAAAGTTACTTGAAAGTTTCCATAATTCAACCTATGGAGGCCATTTCTCTTCCTCCATGACGGCACACAAGATCATCCGAGCTAGGTACTATTGTCTGACGCTTTTCCAAGATACAGCTACCTGGGTAGCAAAATGTGAACCTTGTCAGCAGTTCGTCGGCAAGCCCAAGTTGGTTGCTTTTCTCCTCAGGCCGATCGTTGTCAATGAACCATTCAGGCAGTGGGGAATTGATTTTATTGGTGCACTCAATCCCTAATCGAGTGTCAGACATAGTTATGTCCTTACAGCAACGGATTACTTCACCAAGTGGGTGGAAGCCATACCTGTCAAACATGCCACTTCTGAGGTTGTTTGTAGTTTCATTAAAGAAAATATTATTGTCAGGTTCAGTGTTCCCAATAATATTGTTGCTGATAATGCTTCTAACTTCTCCACATGAGAAGTTATTAGTTTTTGATATGAATACGGGATAACTTTGGCTCACATCTCAGATTATTACCCTCAGGGAAATGGTCAGGCAGAATCCAGTAACAAGAACTTGGTGACCATCATACGAAAACTGGTGGATGAGAATCAATGAATGTGGCATAAGTCCTTATACGACACGTTGTGGGCAGATCTAATTACTCCCAAGAGGTCTCTCGGTATGTCACCTTTTCAAGTGTTATATGGCACTGATGTCGAGCTTCCCATTTTTGTTGAAATCCCTGCTCTGTGCTTGGCATGAGCTATTGAAGATGAAACTTTCCAAAATTCTCTTGAAAAGAGGATCATGTATCTGACAGAACTCAAAGAAAAGAGAGTAAGAGTGGTTGATAGGATCACCGAACATCAGATTCAAGTCAAGAGACTGTTCGATAAAAGAGCTAAGCAAAGGAATTTCCAGGTGGGAGACCTCGTCCTTCTGTGGGACAAGCGAAGAGAGCCAAAAGGCATGCATGGAAAGTTTGATTCCCTATGGAGAGGACCTTTCAAGATCAAGCAGCTCAACGGAGAGAATATTTTCTATCTCTCGTATCTGGATGGAACCGAACTCCCGCTTCCCTATAGCAGGCAGCATCTAAAAATTTTCAGGAAGTAGAGCTTGCTCTCTTCTTTGTACAGTTTGCTTTAGTTGTGTGTTTGTTTTCGTCGTGTCTTTTCTTTCCATTTGTTGTGTGTTTCCTTTGTTCTCCCTCCGTTCACCCTTGTTTTTGACTCTGTTACCCAATGGATAGGCACATGAGATCTGGGTTTCTCTACCCCCAAGTTTACTCAGAGATAGTCCCCAGAAAGAGCCAGCTGTTATCCTGTAAAATTGACAAGGGAAATTTTACTGATAACCTTACCAAAAATTTTGTTCTGATCCCTCGTCGGGGATCCCTTGCTTTTAGAACATTGAAAAATCCCTTTCTGGGAAATCTAGTTTTCCAAACTTCGTCATTTTTGGTCTTTTGGCCGGGCGCATAGAATGACTATGCAACATCAACTTTTGATGCGCCCCCTTTAAAGCCTTTGGCGCATGTCTTCTCGTGTCAACAGGCATTCTGGTGTGCCTCTCTATGTTGAGGCTTCCCTGTGTGCGCCAAGGCGCATGCACCTTCATGTCGACATATCTTTTGTTGTGCCACTTTTTGGTGCGCCAAAGGCACACATATCCTTCTGTCAGCACCACTTCCGGTGCACCATAGGCGCACGTATCTTCGTGCTGACAAGTCTTTCGGTGCGCCAAAGGGCGCATGTTTTCTCATGTCGATAGCTCATTTGGTGCGCCCCTTTAAAAAGTTGGTGACACATTTATTGCTGCCTCGCCTATATATAGGCGCATCTGCACTGTCATTGTCACCTGAACAAACACATGATTTTTCTCTGAACTTGTCAGCACACCAACCCCGTAGCTTTCAAATTGATTTGTGGACCCGTTCTCACTCTTTTTCATCATTTATATCCGGGTAAGTGGCCTTTTGTCTTTCATGCATTTTGTTTTTGTGGTTTTTAGCTGTTAGGTGGGTTCAGTATGGATTGAAAAGAATAGATTATGAGTTTGCTTCCCCCCCCCTTGCTGTCTTTCCACATTTCCTCCTCTTTCCAGATCTGCTGGAAGAGGAAGCTCTGTCCTAAAAAGGTGATGGTCTGAAACCCTTTTTGGTATAGCACCTCTTCATCTCCTACAACGAACCTTGTTATAAAAGCTAAGTCATATGTGGAAACCCCTCTGGGAGAAAGATCAAACCTAAAAAAGAAAATTGTTTTCTCCTTTGGCGCATGAGCTCACCACGTGACATCAAAAATAGTTGCGCCCTCATGGCACACTTCCATCACATGCTGCAAATTCTTCCCATGCGCCCCTTGGCGCATCAAACTTGGATGCAACATAAAGAATTCCTGTGCCCTTTGGCACACCCTGCGCCCATGTAACAACCCTTTCATATGCGCTAAGTGTTAAGCTATAAAGGCGCAGGTGCGTTCCTCATCACAACAACATCATGTTGTGTAGACCCTCCATGCACTGTGCCAATTTCCCTTAAGCACGCCAAAAGCACATGTTACACAAACCATATATGCGCCTTTGGCACACTGAAGTTCCATGTAACGTAAAAGATACATGCCCCACATGCGCATCCTATTCCCGTGTAACATAAAGATTCCGTGCGCCCTTTACAAAATGCATCCACATGGCGCAGGCACACTTGTCCTTACAACAACACAAAATGCACCCTGCAGTGTCTATGCGCCATGCGCCCTTTGGCGCTGATTTATCTCCTACAACACCCTTTTCCTGTGTGCCTTACCCATTTAGCTCTGTAATTTGCAATATCTTTGTGCCATGTGCCTTGAAGCCTTTAAATTGCTAACTCTTTCTTCTGTCAAGCATTTCAATGGAAAATAAAGCAGCTGACACAGTTTTCTTTGATTGGGTTTCACGTCTTATTCTTGCAGATCAGCAATTAAGCTCAGAAGAACATATGTCAACATCAAGCAAGAGATAATACTCGGCATCAACCTCACCACCACCTGCCACTTTGAGATAATACTCGGCATTCCTCATCATCGACACTTTGTGGCCATCAGCCGAGAGGATTGTATTAAAGCCTAGGATGACCATGAAGATCAGTGCATGCAGCTGATGAATGAAGTCTATTTGAAAAACAAAAAGGTAGTGACCCGTTGGCCATAAATCATTCACCGCAGCAATTTTTCGGAGGAGCTCAGTGACACCATCACGTTCTTGAGTAGGGTGTTTGGGCTTCCTAATGCCCACTTTTTCCACAAATGGATGCTGCGGTACCTTGAAACCATGAACAAAAATGTGCCTGATCAACGCTTTGAAGGGGCAGAAATTATAAGCAGCACGATATCAGAACAACTGCAACAATTCCCTACAACTGGGAGATTCTACATGAATTCCTATGTTGTTTACGCTGCAACTTCAGAGAGGGACTATCCAGTCCTGATGCGGAGTGGGATTTGGCCCCAGGTCAAAATATATGAATACTATCATGAATTGAGGCTGGAAAATAACATCCCTACATTTACCAAGATCAACGATGCATTTTTCTACTTCATCATCTTCCTGTTGAGGCCAAATATAACTTATTATCACACGACCAAGAGCATAGTGACAGCCACTGAGAAATGGGGGGCCCTGTTCACCCAATTCCCCACGTTCACTTGTCTGAGGGTGGCTAACTTCTTGGGAGAGCCAACTAGATTGCCAAGGTATGCTGGACCAAAGTTGATTCTACTAGAGCTGTCAAGACAGCTAATCACCTACCATGAGAAGTGCTTAAAAAGAAAGAAGGGTGGAACTCCTTTCCCCCTCACAGTGGGTAGATATACATGTTTGACTCACCATAAGGCAAAAGACATGTTTGCTGAGTTAGAGCTACTCAATCTGAAACATGACTTCCCAGCAAGACCCACCTTCGACCCGAGGAATTGTCTGCCGAGGGCTAAGCTCGATCCAATCCACATCCCTCAGATTGAGGATATCTACATCGTCCTATATCATGAGGTGGAACTCAGGAGGAAGGACCATTCTCATTTGGCATTAGTAGAAATCATCCAATATGGGGTAGCCATCATCCCCAAAGGCTACCAAACTACTGAGGAGGAAGTGGATCAAGTATATCTTGATACAGGTGGGGACAATTGGCCTTTTGCGGTGATTGATAGAAACAAAGCACCTCAGACAATTAAGGAAAGGGTCAAGGAAACTCTGCGCAGAACAGAGCATTGGTGCCGAATGAACGGACTCATCTACCTCGGGGTTGATTTCACAACCTCTCCGTTGGGTAACGCACCTCCTAGATCAAAATAGTAGCCTAAAGGCAAAGGAAAAGGAAAAGAGGGTGAATCCAGCACCACTCAAGAGGAAGCTCCTAAAAGTCCTCCTTCCGCTGTACCAGAACAAGTTGTAACTCTGGCTTCTCCAAAGAAAGAAGTAGAAGAGGATGTTCTAATAGGCCCATCCACTCAGGATGTCAGCACAGCTGCAACTACCAAGGTCCCTTCTGTCCCTTCTTCTTCTCCTCTTTCCCCTCCTCGAGTGACTCAAGCAACCATTCCTTTGGTCGTGTCCTCTCCCCCTTCTTCTACTGTTCCTCCCGCTTCTTTGTCCATCTTCTCTTCTCTCGCAGACCTGTCCCCCTCCATTTCTTCCCTCATCTCTGAGCTCCCTTCCCTTCCTATGTCTTCCCCTCCTGCAGTATCTCCTCCTCCCATGAACACTTCTTCGGCCTCCCTCTCGATGCCACCTCCAAGTGTCTCCACATTCTTCCCTTCTACTACTGCAGCTGCCCCCTTCTCTGTTTCCGGCCCTTCTCCCATAAGTCCAGCCTGGATCTCCCAGCACTTAAGTCAGCAGAAAAGGAAAGTTCCCATCGCACCGATGGAATTTTCCGTAATCCTGTCTAAAGGGGCAAAGAAATAGAAGCCCCTCACAGGCTTCTCTTAGAATGCTTCGGGAGAGAGGGTAATGGAGATCGCATACCCCAATCCTCTCAAGGATAAAAAGGATCTGTCTCCTACAGATTACACAGTGACTCAGGTTACAATGGGTACCTCTTTTGAAAGCCTTCAGGGAGAGGCCCTATCTACAGTCGACGCCCTCTGCAAGAAGCTTCAAGAAATAAAAGAAGAGAAAAGGCTATTGAAAGAGAAAAACAAACATCTGCTCCAAGCCTTACAGAAGATGGGCAGTGCACCTCCCACAACTTACGCCGAGACTCCTGAGCCTCTAAGCCAGGATAAAATTAATGAATATGCAAAGATTGGTGAGTAGGGCATGGAAGTTTCCGCTTGGAGGAGCCAGATCCTCAAAGACAGTGAAAAATTGATCACCAAGTTCTCTAATTTATATCTAAACATCAAAAAGGTGAATAAAGAGCTCCAAGCATTAGCAGGACCCATATCAGAAGAGCTGGACCATGCTAGGTTGTAGCATGAGACCTTTCAACAAATGTTCGACTGTTTAGTCGAAGATCTGGTCAAGTTCGGTGTCTTTGGCCATCCGAGGGCCCTCAATAAAGTCATTTCCACTCCGGACTACCGGATGGATCAACTGGAGTTTGTCCTTGAAAAAATTGATAAGGTAAAGGAAGAAGCCCTGGACACGATGCACCAAATGGAACAAATCATTCTCAACATGTCTCTAGGGTTGCTTACTCCTTCCTTCACCTTAAGAAAAGTCGATGAAACCATCCAGATCTTTAAGGAGATTGTTTCACGAGGGCTAGGGCCAGAGGTCACTTTTGACGCGGAGTCCATCAATAACGTGCTGGCCTGTCGGGACTTCATTGGGTTCCTCATAGAAGCGGAAAAAGAATATTCCAAACTCCCAGAGAAGCTCATAGACGAGCGGGAGACTTGCGAGGCGATCGGTGAGCGACACAAGGATCCTTCCCAGGATCAACTAGGGCCCATGATCAGCAAGTTCATGGAATACCACGCTCAATTCCACATCTCGTCACCTGAACAACGGCAAAAGTAGGCTACCCCCTTTCGGCCGCAGGATGACGATGATGAATAGTGGCTTCTTCTTCTTCTCTCTCTTCTTCGACTTTCTTTTTGTAAATATCTGAAGTATGTTGGCACAAATGATGACATCATCTATGTTGCACCATGAGATGATGTCATCCATCAAGTTGTCAAAAGTCAACATGACTTTAAGATATTTTGTATCTCCTTGTAGATATTTTGTAAATATCTTTGTAAATAGGTGGTTGGCTCCTTTTTTCCTTCCTTTCTCTCCTTCTTCTATAAATACCCCAATACTTGTTGTGGTGTGGATGAGTGAATATCTTTCAGATGAAAAATAGAAGTGAGGAGGAAAGACTTTGAGCTTTTTGTAACAGAAAGAATTATTAATACAATATCTAGATTTTGTGCTGAATACATGTGTTATTTCCATTGGATCTTTCTTACGTTAGATCTGTGCATTTTCTCTGTTGAATTTACTTCTATTTTATTGTCATTTATTCATCAGTATTGCTTTGCTCGTTTATGTAAGTAGGTTTGGCTCTGTTTACTACCAATCCCAAAACATAAAC
This sequence comes from Taxus chinensis, assembly GCA_019776745.2. Classification (NCBI taxonomy): domain Eukaryota; kingdom Viridiplantae; phylum Streptophyta; class Pinopsida; order Cupressales; family Taxaceae; genus Taxus; species Taxus chinensis. The sequence goes on from CM034156.1 coordinate 402,531,553, forward strand.
CCTCTGACCCTTCTGCTTAGGAATTCATTTCTTTTCTCCCTTTGGACTTGCTCTTCCTTCATCCTCTCTTTCATTCCTTTCTTTTCACAGTCGAAAACACCCTACTGGGATGAGATCCCAAACCCCCGAAGGTAGAATATTGTGAGACTTACACAGATTCCTGCTGGTAGAATAGCAATAAACTAGTTTCGCTTTACTGACTCAAAGAGGGGCTATGCCCTGCACACTGTTGGCTCGTTTATCCATAGATCTGCCCAAGCGACTAATTTTTAGACCAACAGAAACTTCTGGTCACTTTGGCAAGAATCTTATTTTCTACTTGTAAAGATAAATATCCCCCTAATTTCTCACTCCCTTTCCACACCATCTAGAAAATTCCTCCCTTGCGAGAAATTGCAAGCATTTTATTGGGTACAGTGGAGTGTGCTTGTTCGATCACTGAATTCTTGGCCATCAACAAATTTCCCTTTTAGTTCACTCATAATAAATGGAGATTCACCATTCAAGCAGATGGACTAGAGTCCTAAAGCATTCACAAGATACCCACCAATTTGATCACAAGACATATTTTCTCACCAACAGTGATTTAATAAAAACTAAATTAAATATAATTACAAAGTAACTAATATAAATAATGATGTACAAGTGCTAATACACAATATGAAAAAATAAAATATTTGTGTAATATGAAACCCTAAGCGAGAGAGGGAGATAAAATGGCTTATTTGATTTCTGAATGAGCAGGAAGTGATCTAGATATGTGCTATTGATGAAATAGACTATAAATAAGCTCGTCACTGTAAATTATATAATGTAGGAATGAGGTCATACAAGAACACCTGCAGAAGGGAACAAACACTTGGGCACTGAATTCTACTTCTTAGTGTCAGTGACTGTGAAAGAACTCAGGATCTACTTTCTTCTGTGTTACAAGTGTTTTTTATTGTTTCCTCTTAGTTTCCTGATATTCACTCCTTGATCACCGAAGGTACTTGTAACTTATAAGAAAGAGATTCATCTGCACATACCCATAAACCACATCAAAATATTTCACCAATAATTTTTACGCTTTCTAGGATGAAACAAATAAAAGGTAAAATGGTTAAGGAGGAATACCTGTGAGGAAAAGGTGGAAGGTAGAATGCATCCATTGTATACTTTTGATCCAAGATGATTGTGTGAGATTCCCTTTGGCTAGGAGGAATGACCTATATAAGAAACACAACAAAACCACTAAATAGTATTAAATAGAAAGAGTTAGAGGAATTCCTAGAAAGGCTAGATCTAGGGAGCATGATGCTTCCTCGAATGGTTGTCAATCCTTTTTTTAATACAATTTAATGTAAGAAATAACAATTCCTATTGTAGTTAATAAGATTTAGGTATCTCCTATTAACATATAACAAGTTAATTTAACTCAAAAGGAAATGGTTAGAATTGAATTCAGATGATTAATGGGCTTATTTGGGTCTGTATGTGTAGCAGAGGCTCTAGGTGAGGTTTAGGTGAAATTAGGAAAGGTTTTGAGCTGTTTTGGGGAAGTTATTAACTTGTTGTTATAGGAAAAAAATTTCTAGTCTAAGAGATTAGTATCAATTGGTCGAATGATGCCAGTATAAGAGATACACTGATGCCATTTGGCTAACTAGTTTTGGTAGGGGAAATTTGGTTCAAATGTTAAAATGGGAGTTTTAACATCTCTATGATTACACAGAGATTGAAAGGGGTGTTGACAAGTTTGTAATATTGTTAAGAAGAATAGGGTATACTGAAAAGGAGGTTGGAAAGGGTGTAAAGGCTTGCGATGGTTAAATAGTGGGTTGGTGGGAAGAAGGTGATATACGGGTAATGAAAAGAATGAAATGCAGAAAGAAATAGAAGAACTATACTTGAATAAGAACTAATGATAAAATCAAAATATTTACTGGGAATGTTGCAAATCCCATGAGTGGAATTGGTTGGTGGTTGATCAAAGAAGAGGTGTTTGAGTCCATTTTTGCGGAATAACAACTTGTGTTCTCCTATGAGTATTCCAACGCTCTAGAAGGAGAACCAAATGTTTTTCTTGCACTGTGGTTAAGTGTGTTCGTCGTCTAGATCCAAGAGGGCTTAAAGATTCATGCTTGAATGAAATAAGGCTCCAATAACTAAATGGCAAACCTGTGTAAAGATCTGTGAAGATGTATATAAGGTGACTGATGGTGGTTAGGTAACTGGTGCCAACCAAGGAAAAACTAGCATCAGTTAGGGTGAATTAGTCCCTTTTACCAAAAATAGGAAGATCTTCCCAGATTTGGCATGTTTTCCAAGTTGAGTCCACTTATGGAAGTGTAGTTCTCATTAGAAAAGGTAGGAAGGTCATAGAAGAAGTCCAATTAGGTTTGATAATAATTCTTATTTAGTTAGGTCAAGTGGTGACTCAACATTGGGAGTGATGAATCAGTCCTAAAAGTGATGACTTGGTCACTGTGAATTAAATACCCCTGGAATGGGTCCAGGGTGAGGTGTAATGATGAGGTGGAGTTGTGAGGATGAAATTAACTTAATTAAATTAATTAATATTGTGAGAATGAATATGAATTTTTGATGAAGGGGTCATGATTATTTAAATGTGTTATGTTAATTAATTGAAGGGGACCAAAGGGAGTGTGATCCAAATTTCGTGTCTACATTTCACCCTTTTTTGCGTATCTTGTATTGATAAATGACGCTAATAAAAATAGAAAGTTGGTGCTCCAACTATGAGTAAGGGTTAGGTTTCCCCAAGTGTGGGTGGAGGTGATCCCCCCTCAAACTTGGAACTAATGAGGTGTGAAACAGAGTCGGTGAGTGGTTTGATAAATGGGTAAGTGATGAAAATGAGGGTGAGTTGATTGTATGTAAGGGTGTTTTTGGTCAGGTAATAGGTAGTGGCAGTCTAATACACACACACACACACACACACACACACACACACACACACACGTATAGATTACGATAAGGTACTAGGTTGAAGAGCTTGCAAACTCTATGTTGTCAAAAGGTTGTTAGGTTTATCCAAACAAGGTTGAATTGGTTCATGTATCTAAGGTATAGGATATGGTCCTTAAACACCACCACACTAGGTGTAGGAATGGACAATAGATTATGTTCCAGGGCACCAAAGGTATGGTCAGGATAAAATGAAAAGGGTAAAATGAAAAGGGTTTCGGGAAATAAAATTTCACGATGATAAAGACTTATAGATCAATGATTTAACCTCCATGATCGATAACACTTGGTTAGAGAACCAAAGTGGGATGCTATTGAATGGGAAGAAAACCTATTTGATCTCACTTCTTCTAAGTTTTTTTTCTGATATACGAGACAGTTTGAAGTTTCTTTTCAAAGAAGATGAATATTTTCATGATAGTAGAAATTTTCCCACTCTCGAAGACATGGAGGGATGGTGTTTCATGATTGTGGGGCATCAAGAGGAATATTCAAAATGCAAAATTTTCAAGAGGTTAACCAAAATTTCAATGGATGAAGAAACATTCTCAATACAGTATGAGTATAAAGATGAAATCATGATTAATATTATTATTCTCAAGCCATGCAAGGCCATCACAAAAGCATGGTTTGATCAAATAATGGTTTTTGTGATTCTAAGGTTAGGCTTCAATCTACTCTTTCATGATGACATGTAATTTTCTCAACCCATTTCCGGGTATGTGTATATTCTTTCCCCACCTATGTAATCCCCCCCTCATATATAATTTCCTTTCTGTTGTGTGTGTTTCCCTTCTTGTTATGTGTCATGTGTTTTCTTCCCGGTGTTTTGTTTTTGTGTGTGTGTTTCCTTCTTCATTATCCTTCTCTCTCATAAATTGTACATGAATCTGCAGGGCCCAATGGATAAGGCACTGGTTGACGGATAATATGGTCTAAAATTGAGATTTTGTATTCCTCATGTCATGTCTTCGCTGCGCTCATTCCATGTCATGTCCCCAAGCTAGATGTAATTGTTGTTGTGCAAATGTGCAACATGGAAATTGATAATTTACAAGCATGATAGCAATACCCCTCTGTTAATTTTTAAAATTTTTATCATTCCAAGGCACCCCAGGTCTATCCAATTAGTCCAGTGACCTCCTGATTGATGTTATCTCATCCCCCTAGGTGATTTACGAAATTTCATTCATTCCCCCCTACGTTATTTTAGGATTTCATTAAAAGTTGCAATCTTCATGCAATTGTGGGAAGGGCTATCACTGACCTTCCTACGACTAGAGCAACCCCATGGATCGGAGTGGAAAATCCATAATGGAAATGGAGGAAATTAGAAGGCCTTATGACATTTTGGAAGTGATTCAAGAATATTCTAGAAGGACTTTGAGAAGTTGGGGCAGTTTCACCAAAATTAGGGTTCATAGGCTTAGGCAGTGCATAGGCCAAAACAATTTTTGTACTTTTGAAGGTGATTCCGGGAGCTCCAGGTGGAGTTGGGAGAAAAGAAAAACATATAAAGAAATAAAACTCAAATCCCTACAAGATTGTGAAATCAATATTTTCACAACGCTTACGTGCATTAGGTCTGCGAGCAGTTTTCATCATGCATAGGTGGAGTACCAATTCAAAATTATGATTTTTCAGGCATAAAATGGAAAAATAAAGACATAAGACCCCACCATTGGATTCAAAAGGCCATTTTCAGTTAGTATAATCTTAAATTTCACCAAAAACGTCCATCGCGAGCTCAAGTTATCATCGTCTCAAATTGTCCTCTTGGAGCGAGTTCAGGAGTTAGCCAAATTTTGGGAGGACACATGTCAGTTCTAGGAGCCTAATGGGATTTTTTGTCCTTAACATCCATTAAGTTCAGGGAAATAAACCATGAAAAAATGTACCCATCCCCCATATGACCTGTAAAACCTCATGTGACCTTCAGGATCATCAATTTAGACCCCGAGTGTTATTAAGAACTCAAATTCCCTGCCATTAGATCTCCACCACGTGTTAGCTCTAAGAGCACTATGGAATTTGATGTACCTCATATACCTCACATGTCAGGGACATAAAACCTTGAAAATTTTTCCCATCCCTCTCGGGGAAACTTCTTGTCACCCATGTTACCCACTTCCAACCGCTTTAGAGCTGATTTTCTAGCTCTCACTCCCTGCCGTCGGATCACCGCCACATGTCACCATCTTGATCACCATGGAAATTTATGTCTCTAACGTACCTTTGACGTGAGGGAAATTAGGGACATGAAAATGCACCCAACTCCAACTCCAAAACTTGAAAAATTTCTAACTCTTGCTTGCTTCTTACTGCTTCCCCATTGCTAAAATAAAGTTACAGAGAACACCTTAGTCCACCATTGTTCTTCTAAACCAGCTCCACCATGGAATCTAAATATTCCACTCCATGAATATGCATAGGTTTAAAATAATATATTGATTGAAAGAGTGAGAGGAATGAAGAATCAAATAGAACATCGAAGGAATTCTTCATAAAAACCTCCATTACCGTGAAATGAAGATTTGAACAAATCTTGCAAACCGGTGCATGGATTGACAAACCTTCTATTTCTAAGTTCTTCTCTCTTGAAGGCCATTAAAAAATAATATTCAAACCTCCCGTTTTCAGTAAGTAATTCTTACAACAAATCAAATCCACCTCCAACTACATGAAGAAAAAATCTCAAATTCCCATCAAACTAACAACCGGATTGAAGAGAAATTTCACTAGTGAGACAAGAAGTAAAAACCTATCGAATTGAAATTGATTTCATCGTGAACTGATAAAAAAAATAGACCTACAAATTTCAAGCTCCATTAATGGCTGCAATGACACAGTAATGGAAAAAATCAGCGAGCTACCTCTCCACTTCTCAAGGTTCTAGTGGGCGAAATCATGCGAAAATTGGAGGGAATGATCATTAGAAAATCTAGTTTTGTGTGAAATAGTTTTTGTACCTTGAATTTACTATTGTTAGGGATATAGAGGGATGTGTTTTTTTATCATAATTCTACCCTATTGGAAGAAATTTTCAAATTCCTGAAGATTTGGTGGGTGAAATCATCTAAAATTTAGAGGGAAAGGTCTCTAAAAAATCTAGTTTCTCTCAACTAGTTTTTGCACGATGAAGTTGTCAATTTATCAAGATATGAAGGACTGATTTTTTATTAATATTTTTCCCTAGTAGCTCCATACCCAAATCTCTTACCAAACATAAATTTTCATTTTTCATTTCTGAGCTTTCTGGTAAGCGAATCATGATGAAAATTGGAGCATAAGTTCGTGATGAAGATCCTAATCCAAAATAGTTGTTCCTGTCGCAAACAGAGGTCATTTTCACCATTTAATAAAAATAAAATATGTTATACTTCCTCACATGCTATAAATGGTGAGCCCCATTGAATTACAAGTTTAATCACTCAGTAGAATCAGAAAAGGGGAAAAATGGAAAGTAAGATAGAAAATGTCTTCTTCCCAAAATAAAAAGTCCCCAAAGGGCAATCTGCTAAAAATATAAATGTGCTAAAATAGAAATATCTCAGGAACATATGAGGTTGGGATATGGTAGAAGGTGAAACTAGAGCAAGACATGTGATATGTCTCAGAATATCAGAGCATGGGCTCATATTCTAAAAATAGCAGGTTGTTGTCAAAGGACAAGTTTGACACAATGGGACATAGAGGGATGATCATTCATGTCAACACCATCATTCTAGATCATCCATGGGAATTTATCATAAGGAATTTGAGACTCATCTTAGGGTATTCAAAATTTTCTCCCGACACTCACTTCATGAATCGAGTTGCAGGAGTATCTTGTGTAGGGTGGAAGTTACGGTCATTAGAAGAACCATTCAACTATGTTTTTAAACACTCATTCCAAAGCATCTGTGAGCCAATTGGAAGGAGTTTCACACAACTTTGAATATTTATATTTTCATCCCATTGATATTTCCATTAACAAGGATCAATGTACTTCATCGGGAATGACATATCCACTTCTTCTTCTCTCACTCTTTCTCTCTCCTCTTCTCCCAACTTTCTCTCTCTTCTCAATGTTCTAATTTTTCATTGGGGTTGCAATTTTTCATATGTACTAATGTTCCTAATGTAATAAGTCACCTTTATGTTATAAAAAGGGACTTACAAGTTTCCTAGGAAGTTGAAAAGGTTTAAGTTGTGTGAGAACATATGAAAAGGCATTAGGGGGTAGATGAAGAGTCATATCTCATTCTATAAATTGTAAATCCATTCTCATTTCAAAGGGTTGGTGATTGATTTTGTAAACTCAAGAGTTCATTGAGAAACAAAGTAGATAGCCAAATTATTCCATTTCCCTCATTCTCAAATTTCTTCCATTTCCCCACTATGTACAACTTTGGTTTGGGAAATAAATACAAGAAGAAAGGATTTCTAGCTTTCTTTGACTAAGGAATTTCATGATACTTTGTGTTCATCAAATTCTATTTCATCTTACTGCTACTTGTAGAGTTGTTTCCTCTTAATTTAGTGCATGTGATGAATTTTCTAACTAGTGTGTGTAGGAATCTAATTTTCTACCCACAACATTAGTTCTCTTACCTCTTTTCTCACTCCCCTTTCCCACTCTTCAAACAAAGTCTTCCCTAGTAAGAGATTGCTAGATTTTCTGTAGGGTCAGTAGAGTGGCCCTGTTGGATCCCTAACCACAAGGCCACTAGGAAAATTCACCTTTACTCGTGCATGCATATAAAGTAGTTGAACCAGTTAAGTAGAGGGACATAGATTCCCAGAGCGTTGGAAAAAATTCCACAAGTTTTTACACCCGACAAATTTTTTTGCCGACATCAAGGAAATTGAAGTTAGAAAATTGGTTTCCAAAGAGAGTTGCGTCTATGAGTTTTTCAACAATGGTTTGTCCTTTGACATATTTTTGATGGATCAATTTGAGATCTAGGTCTACAAGAAACATGAGCCAATGTGAAGCACGTTGATGTTGGTAGGGATTAGCGTATATGTAATGTAAGGGGTCAATATTGGTGACAACAAAGGATTTTTGGTTAAGTAGGTAATGGTGAAGTTTAGTGATGAAAAAAATAAGTCTAAGCAGAGTTTTTCGGCTTGAGTATATCTAGTTTTGTATTCTAAAAGCATATAACTTATATAATAAACCACTTGCTCCTTGTGTTTCTCGTCACGATGAGCGAGCATAACACCTAGGGAATGATTAGTAGCAAAAATGTAAAGGTAAAATGGTTGGTCATTCTTAGGGTAAATTAGCACAAGTGGTTGGAGGAGGTATTATTTTAAGGTGTCTAAGGATTTGTGGCATTCATCATCCCATTTGAAGGAGACATCCTTTTTGAGAAGATGATGAAATGAATGGCAATGGTCGGAAAGATAAGAAATAGATTGATGAATAGATTGTAAATTTCCTTACAAAATACAAAGTTAAGGAAGGTTAGTAGGTGGAGAAATCTTAAGAATAGCCTTGATTTTAGTGGGATCAACTTCAACTCCATGCAAAGAAATGATAAAACCAAGGAGCTTTACAAAGAGAACAACGTAGACACACTTCTTAGGTTAAAGGTAGACATGGAATACTTGATGAGAAGGTCAAAGATGAACTAAAGGACTGTAAGGTGTTTGGCATCGATGTTTGGATATCTGGCAAGAAAATCTTCAACATAATCTTCCAATATGCGATGCATTGATGTCATGAATGATATAATTCATAGCCTACTAATATGTAGCACCAGACATTTTTAAGGCCAAAGGGCATGACCATGATAGTAGAAGGTCCCCCACAGGAGTGATGAAGGTGGTTTTGTGTTGATATCTTCCAGGGCGAGTAATATTTGGTTATAACCTGAGAAACCATCCATGAGTGAGAGCATCTCATGGCTTGGTGGTAAGATCAACTAGTTGATCAATACTAGGTAGAGGAAATTTGTCTTTTCGGCAAGATAAGTTTACAGGTTATGGAAATACATGCAAATGTGGAGTCCCCCTATCGCTATTATGACAAGAACAATGTTAGAGATCCATTAGGGATAATCAATGGGTAGGATGAAGGAAACTAAAAGAAAGTGAATTGAAGTTCCTCTTTGACAAGAAGGGAAATGTGAGGATGTATTTTTCGCGTAGCTTTTATTTTATGGGTTTGGCTTCAAGAATGGTGACGATATTGTGGACCAAAATTTTTGGGTCAATACTGGGCATATTAGCGAAGGACCAAGCAAAAGTCATTGCTATACGACCCTAGAGGAAAGAAGTGAAAGCTTCCTGTTCAGCAGCATCTAAAGCTTGATCTATCTTTAGAATGTGTGGGTTGTCATGAGTGTTAATCTTGATTTCAATGGTCTATTCATTTAATATGGTTTACGTCTCAGAAGGTAAATGACTGGTGAATATAGGAATCTTCCGCACCAAGGTAGGTGAGGATAGACTCATCGTCCTGACCATTGAATGTACGTTAATGGATGGTGTATCATGTCATTAATCATGTTAAGATATAGGAAGGGAAGAGAAGAGGGAGCCTCACCATCACGTTGCTAAGTTAGAGGTCCAAGGGAAATGATGTTCATGAAAAATAAAAGTTACGAGGAATGGATATTTGGGATCCGTAGACTCTGCGGGTGAAGGTGGTGATGATTGGTGAATCAGGGTAGAGAAGGTTCATCATCCCTCAATGAGGTCGACTGTGGGCCTTCTTAGAAGATGGTTCAAAAAATCCAATACCACTGCACTCTTTTTGTTTACGTGTGGTACACAGGAATGACAGTATGATGCGCCCTATGTTCCTAGAACCCAAAGCCAAATCCTTTCCAGAGCACAACAGTGAAGGAAAGATGTGGGAAAAATGGTGGTTGGTGAGAGATTGGAGGTCAGAATGAAAATGGTTCATGTTTGGGAAGGTAGCTTAGGTGAATAGGTGGAAGTGTCAAGTCCCCCATATGTTAATTTGGTGTGAAGGTGGGGAGGACCATAAGGGTAAGACCTCGCCTATATGATGGTCATAACAAGGATGTTGGTGTAGGTTACCATACTCTTGTGGAGTAATGAATGTGTTTATGTTGTACAAGACGGTATTCCCCCAAATTGAGGCATTAAAAAACACCTTCTAAGGGATTGGTAGTGGATATGTGTGTAGCCGAGAATAGATGAATTACCATTAGAAATCTGGGAAGAAGAAGGATTAGTTGGTTAGAGAACTAGACGGGTTAGTATGACGGGTCAACTATGCAGAGGTCATGGCAGCAGTGGGAATAGAAGGAGGTAATTGTGGCAGGTGTAGTAGTAATGGCAACATCTGTGGATAGAGGTTATCAGCTGAAGGAAGAAGTTACAGCAGTGGTAGACTGCCTTAAATGGTATAAGGACATCATTAGGTTTGGTACAGCATGTTACAGGTTTTGAATGGTGAAGGGTTAGTGGCTGGAATCAGTGTAGTTATGTACCCTTCATGTTCAAATTTGACACAACGATGTAAGGTTTGAAGAAACACAACCCATGACACGGATCCAAGGTCAGCCAAGCAGACAAGTTGTACTAGAATTCACCCTTCTAAGACATGTAGAATAATTTCAGGCACATGGTACGTGGGCCTAGACAAACGTGAAGAATAATGGTGCCAAGGGTGGAAGTGATGGCATCATTGAAGGAGCACAACATAAACTGGGTTATTATACATGTAATTTGCAGGGATGCATATTTGCTTGTATGCATGGGAGGAAATGATATTGATGTTAGCATCTTTCATTGATCATAATGTGCATCAAACACATATATTATCAATATAGACAGAGATGAAATAGAGCTGGGATCAAGATCATCTGATTGGAGAGGTATGATCTCCTCGTCAGAGAAAACTAACTGCATCTACTTGATGGGTAGTAGTGGAGGTAGAGGAAGGAGGTGATTTGGTAATAGAGATCCATATGGTGAGGGGTGATAATGGAGGTTACAGGTGCATGGGTTTGTTAGCTAAAACCTCAAATGGATTGTAAAACTTCCATGAGGGTCTGTCGATGTGATTTAGAGGTTTGGACAAGGATCGTACAAGGACATTTTTAGAGGGGATACTGGTGTAATTATTTTAAGCATTATACGATGGGTGACCCCATAAAAAATAGGGTATGTGTGTCCTCGAATGGTGATTTTGGGTGTGGGTGTAGATGGAATATGTTAGGCATAGGATTAGTGGATTGAGCTAGGTTCTTTTCTCCTTTCCCTTTATCCTTTTCTAGCATTGAGTGGCAACTTGGATCATATTATTTTGAGGAAGAGAGGTAGATGGAGAAGGGAAACCAGATGATAGGTAGTAGCGATGGGCTAGCCATAGTGATAATGAAGGTGTGGTAATAGTACTGGTTTTGTGAAAACAATGCAGCACAGGTGGAAGGTATGGGTTGGAAGAGAAGAAATTTGGCATAGGTCTCTGATGTGGACCATATGGTAGCTCAAATGGGGGCATAGGTGGTAAGAAGGGTTACGGGTGAAGACGAAGGATATGCACATGTCAATTGGGTGTAAGTAAAGGATCATGATGAAGAGGTGTGGTTGCTACACTTTTGATTTACTTTGGGTAGGAGGTTTCTTGACCAGGGTAGACAGGTGAGGTCCGAGGATAGACAAAAGGGGTGAACTTTGATAGAAGCATAGCTGGGTGAAGACTAGTCTTATGTGGCCTTAGAAGATTGGGTCTACATCTTTCAGGTTGAGGACATAGTTTTGGTAAGCAAAAGTTTGGGAAGATCGAAAATAAATATAATTTGACAGGTGGGTGGACAAGGTTTTGATTTTGGTCATGACACCCAAGGTAAGCGATGGGTCCAAATATGATGGTGAAGATGTAGGTGCAGGTAGGATCTTAGGCACAAGAATGGGTTTGGTTGTGGGTAAGACCCTTCGGATGTAGGCAAGGGCAATGAAGAAGTAAGTGTCATTTTAACATGCATGGTCATGGTTGATTTGGCATCACTGGAAATACCTTCGGATAGATCATGGAGGTATCTCTAGGTGATATTTACCACCTTTGGGTGGAAAAGGGGAGCTGAAGAAGTCCCCAAAGAATGGAATTTTCAACATACTCCAAGCTATTGACCAGGCGTGAAAATGGAACTGTAGTAATAGGCAGTTGATGTTTGATTTAGTCAGATAGATCCCTGATAAAATATCATTTATGTAGATAGGGATGAGATCTGGCTGACACTCTGACTTTGTGGGTAAGAGAGCTGGAGAGCACTCATTAATAGGATCTTGGATATGCTAATGGGAAATAGTCACCAACAGGTAGTGGCGCATCTAAATAGTCCCCCATGGGTAGGAGAGATGGTAGGTGGGGTGATGTAGATTATTCTTTTGGGGGAGAAAATGAAGATGAAGTCTCTCAATTGTGGGTAGGATAGTTAATGTCATAGTTTGTTCGTTAGGCTGTGAGGTGGATGGTGAGACGACATCAGCAAAAAATGTGGAATCTTCTTTGGGTGTCAGAGGGAGATGAATGGGAGATCCTCTATGGGTCAAAGCAAGTATATGAGGTAGGCTCCTCCATGGGTAGAGGATCTGCATGATCCTAGAATCTCCTCAATAGAGAGGATAGGAGTAAATTGATGGATTATGGTTGGTACGACGTTGAAAGCAACATGGACTTCACGATACATTTCTAGTCCTTGGTTGAAGATTCAGTCACTTTGATTAGATGATGGTGTATGGTTAGGGAATGAATTATTAGACATATGTGTAACCATTTTTATTTGCCTGGTGTGTTTGAGGACCTTTGTCTAGGATGAGATCTCATATCTAACATTTCCTAAAGACAATAATTCTTCAAAGGGCTTATGCAACTACCATCAACGATGGCCTATGTGCATGCAAATGAATAGCTACAGATAGTGCACTGTTCCTTATACAATATTAGGCATATGATGAGCGGGGTCAAAACCAGTATGTGGTTTTATGGGTAGAAGGGTGATATCTTTGGCCTTAAGAATATTTTCGAATACTGAGGAATAAGGCTGCACCCAAAGGTTTACAAACAATCTTAGAATTCAAGGAAGGTAAATTGATGGGTAAGTGCACCAAGTTGAGGGACAAAAAAGGGGTCATAAGTGGACGTCATATTACAAATAACAACATAATATAAAATTGTAGGGATTATTATTAGCAATGCATACACTCAAAATTAGAAAAAATTATATAAATATTAATCATAGCATCCAGAAACTAGTTTCTAAACTACTAATTTTTTTAAAAAATGGACAAGTTTATCTATATTAAACACTCAAAATTCAATGACTTGTTTTTTTTTTAAAAAATGCCTATAAGATTGTAGTCTGTTTGCCTATGATTTGGATGACCAAAAATTTATATATATATTTTTTCCTTTGGTGAGAAGTTAGATGTTGCTATCTATCTTGGGATATATTTTATTGTGTATTTTTTTGAGAAATATTTTATTTTTTATGATTTTTTCCATGAAAGTGGTCTGAAAACATAAAGAAAACAGAGCACTTTCCACTTTCACAAGTTGTCACTTCTAGATTATGGAGATAATTTCAATACAAGGCAAGGGTTACTGAAGACATTGTAGGATCTTGATTTGCTTTGTGCATGTTTGTAAATGGATTTTCTTCTTTTGTTGACACACAATGCAATGCAAGGGTAGTATGGGTAGGATTAGTTTGTTTGATTGAAATTTTGGTGGGAGATTTTATACAAGACTAACCATAATTTTCCAAATTCTTTGAGGACCTTTGCAAGAAATTTGGAAGACCTAAACAACAGGATGTTTCAAATGGGTTAAGGTACTCCTTCAACTAGGATATGTGCAATAAATGGAAGCCTAGATCTGCACTCTTCCACACAATCTTTGACAAGTCCTGCATAAGACAAAATCTTGAAGTAAATGAATGAACAAAGTATCTAGAAATCTCTATTTTATCATGACCTAAGGTGCACCCAAAGGTTGTACAAAAAATCTCATAATTGCAAGGAAGGTAAAGTGATTTTAAATCTGTTTATCTCTTTATCAGATGAAAGCTCTTCTGAATGTGAGATTGCAAATGCCACTAAACTATCAACAAGAAATGAGACCATGTATGATCAAGAGAGATTTTAAACACAAGACTGCAACAAGAGCAAGAAACACAAATTGAAAACATTCTGAAACATAAGTGCATATGCAAATTTTGCCAAGAGACAACACAAAATAATCCAGAATGACCAAATTTATCAGTAGGGGAATGTTATAAGAACAATCTCAGAGATTTTTGATGGCTTTTCAATTGAAACCAACTCAACATGATACAAATCTGATGTAAAAAGGAATTAGAAATGGTTCTCATGCAGGTTTCTCAAAGAATGGGCTTCTTCCCATATTTTCCCATGAAATTATAAGTTTCTCCAACCTTTTGCATGTCTCAAAACATGCATTATATAACTTTCAATTACATTTGATCCTTCTTTCCCAAGAAAAGAATATGCCCAACATCAAGTTTGTTACAAAATTCCAACATGATTCGTAGATAGGGACGTTTAACATATTTGCAACAAAAGTTGCCAGGTGTTTCAAAAAAGGTGAATCATTACAAATCCTTCATCATTATCCATTGTGGAGGAACATTTTTCATTCTCAAAGCATGCAGACCCCTTTCATTTCATTATTTCATCCTTATCATTTCAAAATTTGATTCTGTAACTTCTTGATTTGATATTTCACGTTTTACATGGGCTAGGGCAAAAAATATTTCAAAAACACCTCAAATATGCAAATTGATTCTTAAAATAAATTGCATTGGTCCTTGTAGAAACAAACGATACGAATTTGCTAAAAATTTGATCAAAATTGATGCAAAATTTACATTTCCAAGCTTCCCGGAGCAAAAATGGCGGCCAAAATGAAAAATGAACAGTTACCATTGATTTTCTCTTTTTCCTTCAATCTGAGCCCTCCACGTGTCAAAATACGATTGGGAATGGATTTGGGATCACTTTTTGACTTTTTAACATTTTTAGAAAAATGTAAAATTTTGACTTTTTTCTCCGCCCCTCCGCCCTTGAAATTTGGTGCTGACACGTGGCATATGATGGATCCCATTGAAGTCGCGGCTCAATTCTACACATTTCCACCTATTTTTGGAAATTTTAAATTTTTTCACTTTTTTCCCCGCGGGCCCACACCTTCGCCTCTGTCCTTGACACGTGTCCACCTCTCTATCGCTAAGAATCTTTGGGGTTATTTCATGTTTTAATCCCTTTTTTTGCCAAGGGAAAATATATCACTTTGCCTCCGTGGGCCCGTGCCTTTGATTTCTTCCCTGCCACATGTCTCCTTTTAATTTGTTGCAGAGCCATACCTCAAATTTTTACTTTAACTCATTTTTGCAAACAAGGGAAAAAGTTCCCTTTTGCCTCCACCGGCCTGCCGACCCGCTCTTCCCGCCATGTGTCTCCATGTGGTTCATTTGGTAGAATTGCTCTTCAGACTTCCATTTTAACTCCTTTTGCAAAGAGGGAACAATTTCACTTTTTTGCCCACTGGCCCACCGACTTGTAATCTACTCTGTGCCTGCCACATGTCCACTCCTTATTCCGTTATGGACCCATAGCCCTTTCCTCACCCTTTTGCCCTTTCAGCAAAAAGGAAAAACTTGCCTAAGTCCTCTGCCAGCCTCTCATTCTGCCTTTGCATGAGAAAGTGACACGTGTCCTCCTGCAAAGTTGTGGGGGCAATTTTGAATTTTTGCCAAAACACCAAAAAATGTTAAGTTTTCAAAGAAACCCACCAATCCTTGTCCAACCAGAAGAATCCACGTATGAGGGGAGGCTTGAGCTTAAATTTGACTGGCAAAGGACACCCGTATGACCATCAAAAAACATAGAATTTCCATGAGATGCCCGAATTTGATTTTTTCTTCATGGGTGAAGGATTTTTGGTCAAAAAACAAAGGGAAATTGATTTAAGGCAATTTTCAACAATGGGGATATATTTTTGAGGGAAAATAAACACAAAATGAGCAATCATGAGCTCTAAAGATTGAGAAAAGTAGAAAAAATGAGAGAGACCCATTGATTTGGAAAGTTAGGGCACAAAAGTAAGGCATGTATGTATTTTTCTTTCAAAATGGGGTAAAATATTAAGTTTGTGAGCGTTTGAAAGCATTCAATCTGGAGAAAAAAGTTTGCAGACCACCAAATTCAAAGAAAAATGTTTTTAGAGCACATAGAACAAAGGGGAAAGATGGGAAAATAACAGAGGATCAAAATGGGCACCAACATTAGCTCCTACTCGGGGATGGGCACTCCTAGTGAGTGCCACAAGAACAATAAGTAGACCAAGTGCCAAAATAATCCATTGGGAAAAGGAGTCATGAGCCAAAACCACCAAAAACCAGCTGAGAAACTGACAAAAATGGCTGCCACACACCAAGGCAAACCAAGAACCACCAAAACACCAAAAACAGAGCAAAAGCCAAACACTATACACTATACAAGTTGGTAAGCAAACCTTGATTCAAAGAAAACAAATCAAGGGGAAACCCCAAATGTCCTCCATGCTGGATATGACCATGCCAAGAGGTTCTGATATGTTTTTAGCAACTGGAAATATACCTCTTCTTCTTCTTTGTTTAATTTGTAAACCATCCAGTTTCTTTTAAGCTCTTCCATTGTGCTCAGGTCAAACCTTTTAGCATTTTTCAAGGCTGAATCAAGGACCAAATCTCCAGAAAAAACAACATACTTAGGAGATATGTTTTCAACAACTTCATACTCCCTGAAATCCACAAAACTCACAAAGTGATCAGTACTAGCATCTTCCTGTAAAACTTCATAAGATGCATTGCTTGGGTCTTCAATAAGGTACATCATCTTCTTCTCTCCACATAACTTCACTAAGTTTCCTTCAATGGGGATAGTGGCATAAGACATGTCCATTTGGACACTCCCACCAACACTTGTAGCCCATTTCCTTGATAATAACATACCCCATTTGGTAGGGCAGTCAAAAATCACAACATCCAATTTCAAATTCCTCCTGGGATAAGATGCAAGATGCACCACTAGATCTTTGATACACCTAACAACTGGAACTTCCTTAGAATCCATGGCAGTACACTTTCCATGTGCTGCTGTCACTTTGATTCCCAATTCATTCATGACCTCCAAAGGCATGACATTACATGATGCCTAGGAGTCAAACATAAAGTTATGTAACAGCTTGTCTTTGATAACAAAGGTAGTGAAAAATGGATCCACGTTCAACTGAGATTTAACCAAAGAAGTTCCTAAGTAAACCTCAGGTGGTTCCCCTAACTCTTCTAACACTTGTGGTTGTTCCAATTCTGCAATGGCAATAGGAACTTCAACCTTGCTTCCAACTCTGCTTTGGGTACTCTCTTCCTCTTTAAATCCTAAATATTCAAAATCCCTCTTCTTGTGCTCAAGAATCCTAAGCAACTCAACAATTGGGACAAGAATCTTGATCTGACTCAAGACTTGGGCAATATCATATGGATCATTCTTGGGCAAGGAAACTTTTGAAGGGAGACAAACAAATTCATTAGATGGTATGACTGTCTTTTTAGTTTGGGCATGGGGAAGATCACAAGTTTTTCTCGGGGGAATAGGGCCTTTATTGGATGTATTTTTCTTTGGAGTTTCTTTAGTAAGCACTAGAAATTTTGACTTGGCTTGTTTCCGCCTGGTAGCTTTACTTCTGGTATTGTGCTCCTTCTCTTGGGAATATATAACATTCATAAGAAGCTACCTATCCTCCTCCGAAGGGATACCACCATCATACTTCTCAATCATCAAAGCTCTTAAGTATTCAAAATCATTATTGGGCAGCTCAAAGGATTGTACATTATCAATTTCTAAAACATGAGAAGGAGGAAGAAGATGTACCCATTGGATACAATCCCAAAAAACAATAGCAGTCCTAGCAATTATGACATCTGTTGAAGTTTCTTCCCTTAGTGAACTTGCAGGGATCTCCATCATGTAGGCATCATCATCAATTTCATCATCAACTTCCTCTTCAATTTTCTGATCTGTTCCACATTGAGGATGGGGTAAAAAACATCTGTCACACCAATCAATCTGATTTACATCATCAACAACATCCACCCTAGCAGTTAGGGGATCAAGGAGTACCTTATTTTCCTTTGCCTGAGATTGTCTATTTCACAATCAAATAGGCCCTTTGCCTTTGTCATCAAATCTATGATCACCCCTAAGATGATTGGAAAATCTGTCATGGTTCTGTGATTTTTGCTGACGTTGTGAAGTTTTCCCAATTCCCTTCTCAGCTCTTGCCAACTTGTATGAGATTTCTTTGACAGCCCCTGCCAAAGTTTTCACAACCTCCTCTAAATTAGCACCCTTGCTAGCTTGAGGTTTGTGGGTTTATCAACTTTACTCCATCTCTCTTGAGAGGTTTCCCAATTGCTTTGATATTGATTTCAATTTGAAGCACCATGGTGAAAGCTTGTCTTAGATTAGTAGGGTTCTTGTCTCTTAGGTAATAGGTGAACTTTTTATCAAATGCATCTACATATTTGATTAAACGAGACTCATCACAGGGCCTCAAACTGACAGGTAGCCTTCTTAAGGTTTTGTTAAACCTTGTGTTGAAGTCATGAACTGATTCATTGGGGTTCTTCTTGATATTATCAAATTCAGACAAGAGAAATCTAGGATCAGTCTTGTCACCATATTGCAACCTAAATGCATTCTTCATCTCAGTCCAAGAATCAATTGAATTATCAGGAAGATCCTTGTACCAATCCCTAACATCCTCTTCTAGTGTATGAATGAACAATTTAATATACACATCTTCAAACTCTATCTCAAAATATTTCATCATGTTAATAAAAAGTTTGAGATGTTGATCACCAGTTATGCATTGTTACCTTGGAAATTTGGCAACCTATTTCTGACATCTTATGGGATAGCATTTGGGTAACCATCCATTCCTCTAAAATCTATAGGACCAAAGGTGTTAACAAAAAATAGAGGTCTAGGCTAAGCCATATTGATTGGTGGAGCTGATCTTGGGGGTGACACAAGCTGATGAGGAGTGCAAGGTCTTTGGGGCTCAAGAATGTGGTTCACAAGATTGGTATCCTTTAAGTGCTGATTTTCTTGGAAAGTTTTATTTGAATTGAAACACAGAGGTGCAGATTGGAGAAGGAACTTACCTGGTATAGCAGAAGGACCTTCACTAGCTGAGGAAAACAAGTTTATGAGAGGATTGCTTGAATCAGAATCACTTGAAGAAGAGTGATAATCCTCTACCAAAGGCTGATCTCTCTCACTTATGGATATATATTTTCCTGATGTCTGACCTTTAACAACTTTCCAAACTCTTCTCCCTTCTAACTCTGAGTTCCTTGAATCTGAGAACAACTTCTTAGCAAAGTCCCTAATGAAGAGAGATCTTCTTCCTTCCAGTTTTGCACAGATTAGCAACACAAAAATAAATGACAGAAAGGCTTAAGACACTGGTATTTATCAAGATCAGAACAATATGGAGTCGCCACTAAGGATTTTCACCCTAGTTGTGCAAATGCACTAAAATACTCTGTCAAATATCTATCAGCACTGAGAACCTTGCAAAACTTTATAGATCAGACCTTCCTTTTCTTGAATTTATCAACCATAAATGCAAATGAAGTGCAACAACTACTGGAAACTGATAAAATTACAGGTAGAACTTATATCTTCACTTAATCCTTACAAATCTGATTATAAAATGATGCTTCAACAATGTATTTGCATGCAAAATTTGCAAGGGACATTACCAGGGTTTGACATGCATTCAAATATCTCAAATATGTATGCACATGGATCAGATTGAACTAAGAAAATATCAAACTCAGAACTCTACTCTTCATTCCAGCCTTATAAATCTGATCAGAAGATGATACTCAGATTTGTAATTACACATAAATCACATAAGAAGTATTACCAGGGGATATTAAAATACTGAATAATTTCCCTGGAAATGAGCACAGAAAGTTTTGTTGATGGGCTAAATAGATATGGACTGGAAAATGAATTAGCAAACCAATCTTAGCAATGCAAATTAGTTCCTAGGAATTTAAAACAATCCCTGACAATGACACCAAGAAAGTGTTGGTACCCAAATTTGTTCTCCTTTTCAGTCTGAGCAAGCATCAGAGATATGGCATGAAGCTTGAAGTTAGATAGATCATGATGTGTGTCATTTTTGTAGCCAGGGATGTGATCTAACTGGAACTCAGATTTGTGGAGAGATGGATAGCACTCAAATAGGACTTGATCTTGTCCTAACTGTTTTAGGTTGTGCATTTCAACCAAGGTAAGAGAACCTACTTTGTAACCCTCAAATGGTGAAGGAGATGAAGATATCCCTCAATTTGTGCAAATAGTATGGAAAGGGCCTTGGGAAAATATGATCAACACTCCAAATATGACTTTCACAAGTTGTCACTCTCAGATTATGGAGATATTTTCAAAGCAAGGCAAGGGTTACTGAAGACATTGCATGATCCTGATTTGCTTTGTGCATTTGTGTAGATGGATTATTCCTTTGTTGACACACAATGCAATGCAGGGGTAGTATGGGGTAGGATTAGTTATTTTGAATGAATTTTGGTGGGAGATTTTTATACAAGATTAGCCAGAATTTGCCAAATTCTTTGAGGACCTTTGCAAGAGATTTGTAACACCTAAGTAGCATAATGCTTCAAAGGGGTTAAGGTACTCCTTCAACCAGGATATGTGCACCAGATGGAGGCCTAGATATGCACTCTTCCACACAATATTTTACAATTTGCCACAAAATCTTGAAGCAGATGAACCAACAAAGCATCCAGAAATCTCTATTTTATCATGACCTAAGGTGCACCCAAAGGTTTACAAACAATCTCTAAATTCAAGGAAGGTAAAGTGATTTTAAATCTGTTTATCTCTTTATCAGATGAAATCTCTTCTGAATGTGAGATTGTAAATGCCACTAAACTATCAACAAGAAATGAGACCATGTATGATCAAGAGAGATTTTAAACACAAGACTGCAACAGGAGAAAGAAACACAAATTGAAAACATTCTGAAACATAAGTGCATGCAAATTTTTCCAAGAGACAACACAAAATAATCCAGAATGACCAAATTTATCAGTAGGGGAATGTTATAAGAACAATCTCAGAGCTTTTTGATGGCTTTACAACTGAAACCAACTCAACATGATACAAATCTGATGCAAAAAGGAATTAGAAATGGTTCTCAGGTGGTTTCTCAGAGAATGGGATTCTTCCCATATTTTCCCATTAAATTCTAAGTTTCTCCAACCTTTTTCATGTCTCAAAACATGCATTATATAAATTTCAATTACATTTGATCCTTCTTTCCCAAGAAAATAATATGCCCAGCATCAAGTTTGTTACAAAATTCCAACATGATTCGCAGATAGGGACATTTAACAAATTTGCAACAAAATTTGCTAGGTGTTTCAAAAAAGGTGAATCATTACAAATCCTTCATCATTATCCATTGTGGAGGCACATTTTTCATTCTCCAAGCATGCAGACCCCTTTCATTTCATTATTTCATCCTTATCATTTCAAAATTTGATTCTGTAACTTCTTGATTTGATATTTCACGTTTTACACGGGTTGGGGCAAAAATTATTTCAAAAAAACCTCAAATATGCAAATTGATCCTTAAAACCACTTGCATTGATCCTTGCAGGCACAAACGACATGAATTTACCAAAAAATTGATCAAAATTGATGCAAAATTCACATTTCCACACTTCCTAGAGCAAAAATGGTGGCCAAAATGAAAAATGTATAGCTACCATTGATTTTCCCTTTTTCCTTCAATCTGATCCCTCCACGTGTCAAAATATGATTGGGAATGGATTTGGGATCATTTTTTGACTTTTTAACATTTTTGGAAAAAATGTAAAATTTTGACTTTTTTCTCTGCCCCTCCGCCCTTGAAATTTGGTGCTGACACGTGGCATATGGTGGGTCCCATTGAAGTCACATCACAATTCTACACATTTCCACATTTTTTTGGAGATTTGATTTTTTTTCACTTTTTTCCCCACGGGCCCACACCTCTGCCTCTGTCCTTGACATGTGTCCACCTCTCTATCGCTAAGAATCCATAGGCTTATTTCATGTTTTAACCCCTTTTTTCACCAAGGGAAAATTTATCACTTTGCCTCCGTGGGCTCGTGCCTCTGATTTCTTCCCTGCCACGTGTCTCCTTCTGATTTTTCATGGAGCCACACCTCAAATTTTTACTTTAACTCATTTTTACAAAAAAGGGAAAAATTTTACTGCCACGTGCCCTATACTTGGGAGACCCCGCGGCCCCTTTCACCTTTCACCCACACTCTCCTTTGCACCTACCACGTGTCCACCCCTTTGCTCCATTGCTCCATGGACCCACAGCCCTTTCCTCACCCTTTTTCCCTTTCACCAAAAAGGTAAAAACTTGCCTAAGTCCTCTGTCAGCCTCTCATTCCACCTTTGCATGAGAAAGTGACACGTGTCCTCCTACGGAGTTGCGGGGCAATTTTGAATTTTTTCCAAAACACCAAAAAACGTTAAGTTTTCAAAGAAACCCACCGATCCTTGTCCAACTAGAAGTGGCCACATATGAGGGGACGATTGAGATTAAATTTGACGGGAAAAGGACACCCGTATGACCGTCAAAAAAACATAGAATTTACCAGAGATGCCAAATTTGATTTTTTCTTCATGGGTGAAGGATTTTTTTGTCAAAAAAAAATGGAAATTTTTAAAGAAATTTTTGACCATGGGGATAGATTTTTGAGGGAAAAAAGTCATGAAAAATGAGCAACCACGAGCTCCACAAGCTGGGAAAAATGGAAAAAATGACAGAGGCCCATGGATTTGGAAATTTAGGGCACAAAGTAAGGCATACATGTATTTTTCTTTCAAAATGGGGCAAAATAATAAGTTTGTGAGCCTTTGAAAGCATTCAATCTGGAGAACAAAGTTTGCAGACCACCAAATTTGAAGAAAAATGTTTTTAGAGGAACAAAGGGGGAAGATGGGAAAATAACAGAGGATCAAAATGGGCACCAACATCGGCTCCTGCTTAGGGATGGGCACTCCCAGTGAGTGCCACAAGAACAATAAGTAGACCAAGTGCCAAAATAATCCATTGGGAAAAGGATTCATGAGCCAAAACCACCAAAAACCAGCTGAGAAACTGACAAAAATGGCTGCCACACACCAAGGCAAACCAAGAACCACCAAAACACCAAAAATAGAGCAAAATCCAAACACTATACACTATACAAGTTGGTAAGAAAACCTTGATTCAAAGAAAAAAAATCAAGGGGAAACCCAAAATGTCCTCCATGCTAGATATGACCATGCCAAGAGGTTCTGATATGTTTTTAGCAACTGGAAATATACCTCTTCTTCTTCTTTGTTTAATTTGTAAACCATCTAGTTTCTTTGAAGCTCCTCCATTGTGCTCAGGTAAAACCTTATAGCATTTTTCAAGGCTGAATCAAGGACCAAATATCTAGAAAAAACAACATACTTAGGAGATATGTTTTCAAAAACTTCATACTCCCTGAAATCCACAAATCTCACAAAGTGATTAGTACTAGCATCTGCATGCAAATCTTCATAAGATGCATTGTTTGGGTATTCAATAAGGTACATCATCTTCTTCTCTCCACATAACTTCACTGAGTTTCCTTTAATAGGGATAGTGGCATAAGACATGTCCATTTGGACACTCCCACCAACACTTGCAGCCCATTTCCTTGATAATAACATACCCCATTTAGCAGGGCAGTCAACAATCACAAAATCCAATTTCAAATTCCTCCCGGGATAAGATGCAAGCTACACCACCAGATCTTTGACACACCCAACAACTGGCACTTCCCTGGACTCCATAGAAGTACACTTTCCATACGTTACTGTCACTTTGATTCCCAATTCATTCATGACCTCCAAAGGCATGACATTACATGATGCCCAGGAGTCAAACATACAGTTATGTAACAACTTGTCTTTGATAACCAAGGTAGTGAAAAATGGATCCATGTTCAGCTGAGATTTAACCAAAGAAGTTCCTAAGTAAACCTCAGGTGGTTCCCCCAACTCTTCCAACACTTGTGGCTGTTCCAATTCTGCAATGGCAATAGGAACTTCAACCTTGCTTCCAACTCTGCTTTGGGTACTCTCTTCCTCTTTGAATCCTAAATATTCAAAAGCCCTCTTCTTGTGCTCAAGAATCCTAAGCAACTCAGCAATTGGGACAGGAATCTTGATCTGACTCAAGACTTGGGCAATATCATATGGAGCACTCTTGGGCAAAGCAACATTGGAAGGGAGACAAGTAGATTCATTAGATACTACGGAATTATTTTCACTTTGGGATTGGGGAGGATCACAAGTTTTTCTTGGGGGAATAGGGCCTTTACCAGATGTATTTTTCTTTAGAGTTTCTTTAGTACACAATAGAAATTTTGACTTGGCTTGTTGCCCATTGGCAACTTTACTTCTAGTATTGTGCTCCTTCTCTTGGGAAACTACAACATTCATAAGTAGCTGCATATCCTCCTCTGAAGGGATACCACCATCATACTTCTAAATCATCAAATATCTTAAGTAGTCAAAATCATTATTGGGTAGCTCAAAGGCTTGTACATTATCAATTTCTAAAACATGAGAAGGAGGAAGAAGATGTACCCATTGGATACAATCCCAAAAAATAGCAGCAGTCCTAGCACTTATGACATCCATTGAAGTTTCTTCCCTTGGTAAACCTGCAGGGATCTCCATCATGCAGGTATAATCATCAATTTCATCATCAACTTCCTCTTCAATTTTCTGATCCATTCCACATGGAGGATGGGGTAAAAAACATCTATCACACCATTCAATTCAATTTGCATCATCAACAGTAGCCACCCTAGTAGTTAGGGGATCAGGCACTACCTTATTTTCCTTTTCTTGAGATTATTTTTTTCCAAATCCAATAGGCCCTTTTCCTTTGTCATAAAATATCTGATCACCCCTAGGATGATTAGAAAATCTAGTATGGTTCTATTCTTTTTACTGACCTTGTGAAGTTTTCCCAATTCCCTTCTCAACTCTTGCCAACTTGTATGAGATTTCTTTGACAGCCCCTGCCAAAGTTTTCACAACCTCCTCTAAATCAGCACCCTTGCTAGCTTGAGGTTTTTCATGGTTTATCAACTTTACTCCATCTCTCTTGAGAGGTTTCCCAATTGCTTTGATATTGTTTTCAATTTGAAGTGCCATGGTGAAAGCTTGTCTTAGATTAGTGGGATTCTTGTCTCTTAGGTAATAGGCTACCTTTATATCAAATGCATCTGCATATTTGATTAAACAAGACTCATCACAGGGCCTCAAACTGACAGGAAACCTTCTCAAAGTTTTGTTAAACCTTTAGTTGAAGTCATGAATTGATTCATTAGGGTTCTTCTTGATATTCTCAAATTCAAACAAGAGAAATCTAGGATCAGTCTTGTCACCATATTGCAACTAAATGCATTCTTCATCTCAGTATAAGAATCAATTGAATTATCAGGCAGAGCCTTGTACCAATCCCTAGCATCCTCTTCTAGTGTATGAATGAACAATTTAATATACACATCTTCAAACTCTATCTCAAAATCCTTCCATCATGTTGACAAAAAGTTTGAGATGTTGATCACTAGCTATTGGATTATTACCTTGGAATTTTGGAAATCTATTTCTAAAATCTTGTGGGACAACATTTGGGTGACCATCCATTCCTCTAAAATCTATAGGACCAAAGGTTTTAACAACAAATGGAGGTCTAGGCTGAGCCATATTGTTTGGTGGAGGTGATCTTGGGGGTGACACAAGCTGATGAGGAGTGCAAGGTCTTTGGGGCTCAAGAATGTGGTTCACAAGATTGGTATCCTTTAAGTGCTGATTTTCTTGGAAAGTTTTATTTGAATTGAAACACAGAGGTGCAGATTGGAGAAGGAACTTACCCGGTACAGCAGAAGGACCTTCACTAGCTGAGGTAAACAAGTTTATGAGAGGATTTCTTGAATAGAAATCACTTGAAGAAGAGTGATAATCCTCTACCAAAGGCTGATCTCTCTCACTTATGGATATATCTTTGCCTGATGTCTGACCTTTAACAACTTTCCAAACTCTTCTCCCTTCTAACTCTGAGTTCCTTGAATCTGAGAACAAATTCTTAGTAGAGTCCCTAATGAAGAGAGATCTTCTTCCTTCTATTTTTGTAGAGGTTAGCAACACAAAAATAAATGACAGAAAGGCTTAAGACACTGGTATTTATCAAGATCAGAACAACATGGAGTCGCCACTAAGGATTTTCACCCTAGTTGTGCAAATGCACTAAAATACTCTGTTAAATACCTATCAGTAATGAAAATCTTTCCAAACTTTATAGATCAGACCTTCCTTTTCTTGAATTTATCAACCACAAATGCAAATGAAGTGCAACAATTGCTAGAAACTGATAAAATTATAGGTAGAACTTATATCTTCACTTAATCCTTACAAATCTGATTATAAAATGATGCTTCAACAATGTATTTGCATGCAAAATTTGTAAGGGACATTACTAGGGTTTGACATGCATTCAAATATCTCAAATATGTATGCACATGGATCAGATTGAACTAAGAAAATATCAAACTCAAAACTCTACTCTTCATTCCAGCCTTATAAATTCTATCAAGAGATGTTACTCAGATTTGTAATGACACATAAATCAAATAAGAGGTATTA
Source organism: Taxus chinensis (assembly GCA_019776745.2). Lineage (NCBI taxonomy): Eukaryota > Viridiplantae > Streptophyta > Pinopsida > Cupressales > Taxaceae > Taxus > Taxus chinensis. The sequence goes on from CM034156.1 coordinate 402,558,319, forward strand.
CCAAGGATCTGAAATACTGAATAATGTCCCCAAAAATGACGCCAAAAATTTTTGTTGAAGGGCTAAATAGACATGGACTAGCAAATGAATCAGCAAATCAATCGTAGCAATGCAAATTATTCCCCAGGAATTCAGAATAGTCCCCTAACAATAGAAAGCGTTGGATTTATTGTCATTTTGTAGCATTAGGGATATGGCATGAAGCTTAAGTTAGATACTCATGATTTGTGGAGAGATGGATAGCACTCAAATAGGACTTGATCTTGTCCTAACTGTTTTAGGTTGTGCCTTTCAACCAAGGTAAGAGAACCTATTTTGTAACCCTCAAATGGTGAAGGAGATGAAGATATCCCTCAATTTGTGCAAATAGTATGGAAAGGGCCTTGGGAAAATATGATCAACACTCCAAATATGAATTTCACAAGTCTTCACTCCTAGATTATGGAGATATTTTCAAAGCAAGGCATGGGTTACTGAAGACATTGTATGATCCTGATTTTCTTTGTGCATTTTTGTAGATGGATTATATTTTTTTGTTGACACACAATGCAATGTAGGAGTAGTATGGGGTAGGATTATTTATTTTGAATGAATTTTTGTGGGAGATTTTAGACAAGACTAACCAGAATCTGCCAAATTCTTTGAGGACCTTTGTAAGAAATTTGTAACACCTAAATAGCAGAATGCTTCAAAGGGGTTAAGGTACTCCTTTAACCAGGATATGTGCACCAAATGGAGGCCCAGATCTGAACTCTTCCACACAATATTTGACAATCTGCCACAAAATCTTGAAGCATATGAACCAACAAAGCATCCAGAAATCTCTATTTTATCATGACCTAAGGTGCACCCAAAGGTTTACAAACAATCTCAGAATTCAAGGAAGGTAAAGTGATTTTAAATCTATTTATCTCTTTATCAGATGAAATCTCTTCTGAATGTGAGATTGCAAATGCCACTAAACTATCAACAAGAAATGAGACCATGTATGATCAAGAGAGATTTTAAACACAAGACTACAATAGGAGCAAGAAACACAAATTGAAAACATTATGAAACATACGTGCATGCAAATTTTTCCAAGAGACAACACAAAATAATCTAGAATGACCAAATTTATCAGCAGGGGAATGTTATAAGAACAATCTTAGAGATTTTTGATGGCTTTACAACTGAAACCAACTCAACATGATACAAATATGATGTAGAAAGGAATTAGAAATGGTTCTCAGGTGGTTTCTCAGAGAATGGGCTTCTTCACAGATTTTCCCAGTGAAATTCTAAGTTTCTCTGACCTTTTGCATGTCTCAAAACATGCATTATATAACTTTCAATTACATTTGATCCTTCTTTCCCAAGAAAATAATATGCCCAGCATCAAGTTTGTTACAAAATTCCAACATGATTTGCAGATAGGGACATTTAACATATTTGCAACAAAAGTTACCAGGTGTTTCAAAAAAGGTGAATCATTACAAATCCTTCATCATTATCCATTTTGGAGGCACATTTTTCATTCTCCAAGCATGCAAACCCCTTTCATTTCATTATTTCATCCTTATCATTTCAAAATTTGATTCTGCAACTTCTTGATTTGATATTTCATTTTTTACATGGGCTAGGGAAAAAATTATTTCAAAAACACCTCAAATATGCAAATTGATCCTTAAAACCACTTGCATTGGTCCTTGCAAGCACAAACGACATGAATTTGCCAAAAATTTGATCAAAATTGATGCAAAATTCACATTTCCACACTTCCTGGAGCAAAAATGGTGGCCAAATTGAAGAATGTATAGTTACCATTGATTTTCTCTTTTTCCTTCAATCTGGGCCCTCCACGTGTCAAAATACGATTGGGAATGGATTTGGGATCACTTTTTGACTTTTTAACATTTTTGGAAAAATGTAAAATTTTGAATTTTTTCTCCACCCCTCCGCCCTTGAAATTTGGTGCTGACACGTGGCATATGGTGGGTCCCATTGAAATCACGCTTCAATTCTGCACATTTCCACTCTTTTTGGAATTTTGGAAAAATGTCACTTTTTTCCCATGGGCCCGCACCTCTGCCTCTGTCCTTGACACGTGTCCACCTCTCTATCGCTAAGAATCCAAGGGCTTATTTCATGTTTTAACCCCTTTTTTCACCAAGGGAAAATTCTCCATTTTTCTTCCACGCGGGCCTGCACCTTCGATTTCTTCCCTACCATGTGTCTCCTTCTGATTTGTCACAGAGCCATGCCTCAAATTTTCATTCTAAGTATTTTTGCAAAAAAGGAAAAAAATTCCCTTTTTCCTCCGTTGGCCTATCGACCCGCTCTACCCACCACATGTCTCCCTATGGTTCGTTTGGTGGACCCGCACTTCAAAATTCCATTTGAACTCCTTTTGCAAAGAGGGAACAATTTCACTTTTTCCCCTACCGGCCCACCGACCCACACTCTCCTTTGCACCTACCACGTGTCCATCCCTTGCTCCACTGCGGACTCACAGCCCTTTCCTCACCCTTTTTCCCTTTCACCAAAAAGGTAAAACTTGCCTAAGTCCTCTGCCAGCCTCTCATTCCACCTTTGCATGAGAAAGTGACATGTGTCTTCTTGTAGAGTTACAGGGGAAATTTGTAATTTTTGCCAAAGCACAAAAAAAAATTGAGTTTTAAAAGAAACCCACTGATCCTTGTCCAACTAGAAGTGGCCACGTATGAGTGGAGGATTGAGCTTAAATTTGATGGGCAAAGGACACTTGTACGACCATCAAAAAACACAGAATTTACCAGAGATTCCTGAATTTGATTTTTTCTTCGTGGGTGAAGGAATTTTTTATCAAAAGGAAAATGGAAGGTATTTTAAAGCAATTTTCGACCATGGGGATAGATTTTTGAGGGAAAATAAGCACAAAACGAGCAATCACAAGCTCCAAAGGCCCGTGGATTTGGGAATTTAGGGCACAAAGTAAGGCATATATGTATATTTCTTTCAAAATGGGGGAAAATAAAAATTTTGTGAGCCTTTGAAAGTGTTCAATATGGAGAACAAAGTTTGTAGACCACCAAATTCAAAGAAAAATGTTTTTAGAGCATGTAGAACAAAGGGGGAAGATGGAAAAATAACAAAGGATCAAAATGGGCACCAACATTGGCTACTACTCAGGGATGGGCACTTCCAGTGAGTGCCATAAGAACAATAAGTAGATGAAATTCCAAAATAATCCATTGGGAAAAGGATTCATGAGCCAAAACCACCAAAAACTAGCTGAGAAACCAACAAAAATGGCTACCACACACCAAGGCAAACCAAGAACCACCAAAACACCAAAAATAGAGTAAAAGCCAAACACTATACAGTGTACAAGTTGGTAATAAAACCTTGATTCAAAGAAAACAAATCAAGGGGAAACCACAAATTTCCTCCATGCTAGATATGACCATGCCAAGAGGTTCTGATATGTTTTTAGCAACTGGAAATATACCTCTTCTTCTTCTTTGTTTAATTTGTAAACCATCTAGTTTCTTTGAAGCTCCTCCATTGTGCTTAGGTCAAACCTTTTAGCATTTTTCAAGGCTGAATCAAGGACCAAATATCTAGAAAAAACAACATACTTAGGAGATATGTTTTCAACAACTTCATACTCCCTGAAATCAACAAATCTCACAAAGTGATCAGTACTAGCATCTGCCTACAAAACTTCATAAGATGCATTGCTAGGATCTTCAATAAGCTACATCATCTTCTTCTCTCCATATAACTTCACTAAGTTTCCTTTAATGGGGATAGTGGCATAATACATGTCCATTTGGATACTCCCACCAACACTTGTAACCCATTTCCTTGATAATAACATACCCCATTTGGTAGGCAGTCAACAATCACAACATCCAATTTTAAATTCCTCCTGGGATAAGAAGCAAGCTGAACCACTGGATCTTTGACACACCCAACAACTGGCACTTCACTGGAATCCATGGTAGTACACTTTCCATATGCTACTATAATTTTGATTCCCAATTTATTCATGACCTCCAAAGGCATGACATTACATGATGCCCCGGAGTCAAACATACAGTGTAGTGAAAAATGGATCCACGTTCAGCTGATATTTAACCAAAGAAGTTCCTAAGTAAACCTCAGGTGGTTCCCTTAACTCTTCTAACACTTGTGTCTATTCCAATTTTGCAATGGCAAAAGAAACTTCAACCTTTCTTCCAACTTTGTTTTGGGTACTCTCTTCCTCTTTAAATCTTAAATATTCAAAATCCCTCTTCTTGTGCTCAAGAATCCTAAGAAACTCAGCAATTGGGACAGGAATCTTGATTTGACTCAAGACTTGGGAAATATCATATGGAGCATTCATGGGAAAGGCAGCATTGGAAGGGAGACAAACAGATTCATTAGATGGTATGGCAATCTTTTCGGTTTGGGCATGGGGAGGATCACAAGTTTTGTTTGGGGGAATAGGACCTTTACCAGATGTATTTTTCTTTGGAGTTTCTTTAGTAAGAAATGGAAATTTTGACTTGGCTTATTGCCCCCTGGCAGCTTTACTTCTGGTATTTTTCTCCTTCTCTTGGTTAACTACTACATTCATAAGCAGTTTGCTATCCTCCTCCGAAGGGATACCACCATCATACTTTTGAATAATCAAAGCTCTTAAGTATTCAAAATCATTAGTGGGCAGCTCAAAGGCTTGTACATTGTCAATTTCTAAAACATGAGGAGGAAGAAAATGTACCCGTTGGATACAATCCCAAAAAATAGGAGTAGTCCTAACACTTTTCAAATCCGTTGAAGTTTCTTCCCTTGGTGAACCTGCAAGGATCTCCATCATGCAGGAATCATCATCAATTTCATCATCAACTTCCTCTTCAATTTTCTGATCTATTCCACATGGAGGATGGGGTAAAAAACATTTGTCACACCAATTAATATGACTTACATCATCAACAACAACCACCCTAGTAATTAGGGGATCAAGCACTACCTTATTTAACTTGGCCTAAGATTATATATTTCCAAATCCAATAGGCCCTTTGCCTTTGTCATCAAATCTCTTATCACCCCTAGGATGATTGGAAAAATTGTCATGGTTTTGTGTTTTTTTCTGACCTTGTGAAGTTTGCCTAATTCCCTTCTCAGCTCTTGCCAACTTGTATGAGATTTCTTTGACAACCCTTGCCAAAGTTTTAACAACCTCCTCTAAATCAACACCCTTGCTAGCTTGAGGTTTTTCAGGGTTTATCAACTTTACTCCATCTTTCTTGAGAGGTTTCCTAATTACTTTGATATTGTTTTCAATTTTAAGTGCCATGGTGAAAGCTTGTCTTAGATTAGAAGGATTATTGTCTCTTAGGTAATAGGCTACCTTTTTATCAAATGCATCTGCATATTTGATTAAACAAGACTCATCACAGGGCCTCAAACTAACAGGCAGCCTTCTTAAAGTTTTTTTAAACCTTGTGTTGAAGTTTTGAACCCATTCATTGGGGTTCTTCTTGATATTCTGAAATTCAGACAAGATAAATCTAGGATCAGTCTTGTCACCATATTACAACCTAAATGCATTCTTCATCTCATTCCAAGAATCAATTGAATTATCAGGCAGAGCCTTGTACCAATCCCTAGCATCCTCTTCTAGTGTATGAATGAACAATTTAATATACACATCTTCAAACTCTATCTCAAAATCTTCCATCATGTTAACAAAAATTTTGAGATGCTGATCACAATTTATTGCATTGTTACTGTTGACACCTATAATTACGCCTAAGCAATTTAAATACTTAAATTGTGCTAATTATCTCCATTCCCACAAATTGACAACATATTGTCAATGGCACTCATCTTTTCTTCCATTTTCGTTAATTGATTACAATACACTTGTAGACACCTATATTTACGCCTAAGCAATTTAAATACTTAAATTGTACTAATTATCTCCTTTCCCTCAAATTGACGATATATTGTCAATGGCACTCATCTTTTCTTCCATTGTCATTAATTGATTACAATACGTTAATTGATTAAATCCTCTGTCCAACACATACACTAATTAACGACCTTTCGTTAATCAAAACCTTCTATCTAGTTTAATTAATTAGCCTTCCTTCTCATTAAATCAATAAATCTCTATTTAATTGGTTTAATTCCCTCCTAATGGTCTAAATCATACTAAAATCCCTCTAAAAGCTTATAAAAGCTTGCACATGTATTAATTAAACATCTTGATTAATTAATACACCCCCTTTATCCACATGAGCCACTTGAGGACAAACTAAACCCTCCTAAAGCTAACTCAACCCCATCTAAACCCCCCTTATCCATAACTAACTCTACATCTCCATTTATCCCACATTCATGAGGATGTGTTGAATCCTTTATCCTTTGGGCTATATAAAGAGCCCTCCTCCTACCTTTACACTTACACCTAAATCTCTCAAGAGACAAAAGAAAGCACATAGTTTCATACTAATAGCCTTTTGTCATTCTTGAGATCCCCATCCTCCATTCTTGAAGAGCTAAGCCTCACACCCAAGCATCCATTGAAGGATCAAAGCAAGAAATATAATTTGATTGCCAGTTGGACTGTTTAGGTCCATTTTAAATGTTTAAATTAGGCAATTAAGGGGAATAGAGTTCATTAATTTACATTGTGTTTTGATCAATTTCAAAGTTATTAATGTTAAGGGTAGGAATTGCTCATTTCTTCATCATGATGGTGTAATTTCTCATTTTTAGCTAGTTTAGGAAGCTATTTTTAGGTGGTAGTTTTCTTGCTAAAATTGTAGAAACACTTGCACACATTTGGCACGCCCGGTGGGACCCTTAGTCCCATGGCATTTTAGTTTAAGTTTCATTGTTTTGGCTAACTTTTGATATGCACATGTAGTAATTAATGTCCATTTTCTTAGAATTTTTTCTCATTTGATATGTGTAACTTCATGTTCATAGCCATAATTTTAATGGGTTATTGCCATTCTTAAGCTAACTTGTCAAAATTTGAGATATTGTGAGTTTTCTTGTATTTTCTACCATATTTTTGTTACAGGTCTGACACAAATATGATTTTAGGGGTGCAGGTGTGATTTTCATGATGCATGCATGGTTTTCGGGGTGCATACATCTCTCTGGTGGCACAGGCACATTGATAAAACCTGTCACTCTATTTTTCGACCCCTAGTGCACATGCACACTAACCTTGGCGCACATACCTTAACCAGCGCTTAGGTGCACTAACTCGGGAACATACGTCATTTTGTACTATACCTTCACTACATTTTGAAACCTTTCAGATTGGCACACATGCCCTAACCAGGGTACACATGCAAATTTAGTGGCATAGGCACATCTTTCTTGTAATGCGGTTATTTTGTCTGTTTTTCTCAGAGTAGCGCATATGTTGTTTTTGTGGTGCACACACCTCTCTGGTAGCATAGGTGCTTAATAAATCTAAAAAATCCACAGAGTAGCTATTTTAGTGGCGCAAGCACTATTTTCATCGTGCACACATCTCTCAGGTGGCGCAGGTACACTGTGAGCTGAAAACAACCTTTGGTGGTGCATATGCCCTAACCCACACTTAGGCACTGAAAAAGGGGCACAGGTGTCCTTTTGTGTTTTTTGAAATTAAAGTGTTGATGTGCTAACATTCTTGCAAGTTTATCTAATCATATATTCATCTTTGCGGGTTGTTTTTACATGTTTGTATTTGATTAGGTAATATTTTGCATTGTTTTACTTATAGGATTAAGATCACGTATGTTCTTCCCTCGCATCCCTTGGGGTGATATTGGGAATCATAAATGATTCTTGAGTCATTTTGATGCTTTGAGATTGCTAAGAGTATTTGAGTTAGAGTTGGTTAATTTGGCACAGTTGAATTAAAGTGTTTTTCCATTTGATATATTTTTAGATTTTGGAATACAATCACGTATGCTCTTCTCTTGCGTCCTTGGACGATCTGGAGAATCAGAAATGATGCCTTCTCTTTTGATGGAAAACTACTAAACATCGTCATATAGGACCAAAATGCTTGTCAAAGAATGGAGGAATTAAAACAAAAGTCAGAAAACTACTAATACAGTTGTTATATAGGTTGTCAAATGGTGTTCAAGCAAACCACATCTAATTAAAAAAAGATAAAACGAACAACATATTCAAAACACTGTATTGTAGGTTTCAGAAAAGGGTACGTCCCTCTCCGCTCAACTAGAACATAACCCCTTTGGCATAATGCTTTAAGCTACAACAATGGGGGTGGTTCCAGGAACCCCAAAGTAGTCCATGCAAGAGGGAACCTTGTGGATGAAATGGGAAGTGCTCCACACTACCTATCTGACTAGTAAATCCTTTGTGAGATAGAGTTACAAGTTGTCCCTACGTGACCCTTTTAAGTACACATTTGGATGCATTTATTGCCCACTGTGCTTGAAGGGGGCAAAGTCGAGATACTCCCAAACTAGTCATTGTGACTTTTTGGGTAAATTGTCCTGCTCGTGGATAATCTTTGTAGCACCTAGGATGAGAGAACCACCTAGGAAGATATACTTTGGCCAGGAGCCCACTTTGACCATTTTAAAATAGTGTTGAGTTGTGAACCATATTTTCATTGAGAAACATGTGACATTACTTTCACCTAGTTTTTACTTGCCTTAGGGCGAGGTGAAACTCTGCCGAAGTGAAGCCAACATTTTTCATCCTTATTTTTATTTGCTTCCTTCACATTCTTTTGACACTTTGTTGATCAGAAGAGGGTGACTACCTTTGTGTTACTAATTGACTATTTCTATCACTTTTATGTCTGTTTACACTCATCCATGTTTGCGGCTGGGTTAGTTAAACATCTAAAGTGTGCGGAGGCATATTCACATCATTGGTAGCCATTGTGATCTTGATACCCATGTCAAGATTGTCATTGTAGTTAGGCATGGTTCATCACTGTGGACTTCCTTAGAAGAGTTAGCTTGTTTGTATCATATCACTACAATTTTGATATTTACGTCTTGTTTCTTGTAAACTTGAAATAAATATCTATATTGTAAGGTTACGCTACACACATTTTTAACTATTCCTAGCTATACTTTGAGCTTTTTAGTTCGGTTCTATTATTACCTCAATTTCAAAGAGTGTTGGGTGTTACCATTTGTGTGTGTTATATCAATAACACCTTGATATCAATACTTCACTTTCTCGCAAAGTGGGTTAACATATCTTGGTGATATTGTTGTGTCATTCACAAATTGTAATTGGCACTTTTTGAGATATAGGTCTTAATTGAGTTTGAGATCACTCATCATATATATTGATTGGGAGGTTGTATTGACTTCTTGTATTTACTTACATTTTTTTCATCTCCTTAAACTTAGCATATGTGAAAACATCTTGTTAGTCATCTTACAACGTGAAACTACTTTTTGAAATGTATTCTAGGAGGTACTTCATTTAAACAGGTTTCAATACCAAACACTTGTATCACTAGTGATTTATCACCCTATCACATTGGTATTCTCACATTGTTGATTTATTCATACTCTTAACAAATACATTTTACATTTCACTTAGGGGTGGTCACTAAGCTTTGAACATATTTTCAACTTACCCTAGTGAAACTATTACAAAAACATGGCTCCTAAAACACGTCTAGGGTTAAAAAAATAGACATGCGAGGAACAAAAAGAGCAAGCTTGGGAAACCTCTAACAGACAAGGGTCAAACCCCTTCATTGGACATGACCTAGGACCATTGTTTTCTGCAGGAAAGGAAACAGAAGAGATGGTCGATCATAGTGGAAATGAATTAGAATCACCACATGCAAAATTTGATTTTGACCCCACTCTACTAGACGAATTTCTTCTTAGAAAAAAAGATAGAGTGTTGGCATGGTTCGTAGAATTAGGGGCCAAATTTCCCATTGAAAATGAAACAATACTTCCTACAAATGATGCTACTGAGGAAGAACGTCCCTTATTAATATGGAAGATATTTTAACAGGAAAACATGCTTTCACTTCTTATGCAGGGAATGATAAAGTGGTAGGGAATAGAATAACCTTTATCAAAGTGCCACGAAGAAACAAGATAGAACATGAGATGGGTGAAGAACCTCCATAATACGAAGAGGAGGAACCTTTAGAAGAAGAAGCCACAAACCAAGCCACAATCCAACAAAAATCAGTAACCTAAGCTGGAAACTAGCTTTGCTTACTTCCCATATACATAAAGATGCAAACAAGAACATTCAAAAGTTAAGGCCTAAGGTTAAGATCAATGAACTCCATCAAGAAAACCAAGGAGAAGAGGACACAGGGTATCATCGTGTATACATCCCCGCTTCTCCCACTAGAGAACAATTTCTCACGCAAGAAGTGTAATCTATGAAAGTGACACTTTTGAGCTTACAAGAGAGCAATATAAGGAGCATTAGGAAATATCAATATGAATAATTGTGCTCATATCCTTTTTACAAGACAATGACCCTTCAACCCTTTCTAAAGAAATTCGATATGCAAATGTTTGAAAAATATAAATGGAAAGGAGACCCAAGGGATCATGTTAAAGATTTCTACATGGCATGTCAAGAGGTGTCTTATAGTGATAATTACCTCATCAGACTTTTTCCCAAGAGTCTTGGAGGTCAAGCATTGGAGTGGTTTACATGCTTACCATGAGGATCAATTTTCACCTGGCCAGAATTGGTAGAAAGATTCATGCGTCACTTCTCGTATAACATAGAGAGTGATGTCACCATGGCAGACTTGTGTGGGGCCAAGCAATACCCAAATGAGACCTTCGCCAACTTCCTCCAATGGTGGAGAGGGATAGCTAGTCGCTTCCCTTGTGCTTTCCCTGAAAAGCAGCTGGTTAGTATTTTCGTTCCCAATCTCAACCCAAATATAGCTTTCCACCTCCAAATGCATTGTGTTCATAATTTTGAGGAGGTTATCGAGAAAGGGATTCAGATAGAAAAGGATCTCATTGCCAAAGGCACCCTCAAAAACCAATCTAAAGACAACCAAAGTGTCAAACCCATGGAAAAGTTGAATATCTTTAACAAAAACAAAAATCTGGTGGGAGACGGAATCACTGATTCAAAACGTGTCTAAACAGTCCAAACTGGTCAACCTTTTAAACTAACCAAAGGCCCAATTCAACCACCACCAAAGAGAAGAACATTCACCTCTCTCAATGAACCATTGTCAATCATACTAAAACAATTGGATGGGCCCACATGATGACCTATCCTACAACGCAACCATTTGATGACAATGCTCCTAAACCTTCATGGTATAAGGAGCATGAATATTGTGAAATGCATCATGTTAAAGGACATAAGACAAAAAAATGTCTACACCTTTTCCATTATATTCAGGACCTCATTGACAATGGGGAGATAGAGGTGGATAACCATGGAAAAACACAAACACCTAACGAGAAAATGGGGATTTATAAAGAACCATTCCCCAAGCATGATAAGTCAGAAAATTCAAAGTCGGATCGGGGAGAATCATCCCAAACTTATAAAGCTGTGAATTACTTGTACACCAAAAGAGATAAAAAATAATTATGATTCACTTATTGGGTGTATTTTCTCTCCTGATGATGTGTCAATACCATCTAGATCAAGGGAAAGAACTGCGCTGTGGTAACAAGGTGTGCCCACCTCATGATTTTGGAAACTTCTCTGTCGACCCCACATAGTGGTAAATATAACCTTTTAGAACAAATTGAGAAGACATCTTCTAAGATTTCAATCTTAGATCTTCTCAAGATATCCAATGTGCATAAAGACATTCTGCATCAAACTCTTCAGGTGTCAGGAGTGCCTTTAGAAGTCGATTCTACACACCTTCAAGTTGCGGTGGCAAACATCGCACCAAGTGAACGTCTCACTTTCAACCATAGGAAAATCCCTACCGAGAATCCTACACCTAATATTCCCTTATACATTGAGGAAGTTATCACTCGTAGGAAAATCAAACGAGTCCTTCTGGATAACAGATCTTGGTTGAACATCTGCACGCTTAAGTTGGTCAAACAATTGGGACATACGAAGGAAGATCTTGAGTCCCATATCATCACTATCACCACATACGACAACACGGAAAGGGAATCAGTAGGTACCATCACGCTGCCTATGGAGGTAGGTCCCACTTGTCATCAGACAAAGTTTCATGTCCTAGACTTGGAACTTCCATATAACATGCTTCTAGGCCGACCATGGATTCATGCCATGCAGGTCGTGCCATCAACGTTTCATCAATGCATTAAGTTGAAGCATGAGGGACATATGGTTACAATACTAGGGGATTCAGAGCCCATTTCTCATTGTAGATCTCTCAATAGCTTTTCACTAAAGGGTACATATGCATGTCCTTCTGTAGATATAGTTGTCCCTCTTCAGTCTGAGGCCATGGAATCACAGGTGGATTCGAATTCTCTTAGTTCTTGCACTCATGGGGAGTCTACTTCAACATCTCCATTTGATTCATGGGAGATGAAAATCCTTGAATATGGCTGCAGGGAGTATAATGTACAACAAGCGCTCTTGGTTTCAGACCTCTCATTGTCGCCCAAGACTAGAGGTCGACCCAACTACTGCTTCAGGAGACCTAGGGAGGAACACACTATTGGGTCATTCCTACCTAGAGGCTTGTTAGCTGAGGAGAAATTACTTGATCCACCTACTACTTGGGTCCCTGAGGATACTCATCCATCCTGTTATTGAACCCTAGAATATGAAAAATCTAGCAGAATGATGTACTCCATGGGCTACAAAGGCCTAGGATGTGGGAGGAATAAACAAGGACAAAGAGAACCGGTCCCTCTTCCACATTTTAAGATAGAAAGATATGGCATTGGGATTTTCCCTTATGGAGCACACCCCAACGATCAAGACGTAACTTGTTCTGAGCATGAGGATAGCTCTGACTATCTAGAAAGTGATACAGATTCCCATTATAGCCAATATGAGGATCTGGCCTCCATGAACCTTTTCATGAACAACGTTGTCCTAACCTTAACCCCCATAGAACCAACCCTTGACCTTGTATACCCTTCCCTTGTTGAATGGGACCAACAACATCACATGCCACTAGATTTATTTGAGAATGATGAGGCTATCGCAGAATTCATGGGCATAAGGGATACAATTCCCATTGGAGATCACAAGAAAGGTTTCTTTATCGACTTAGATACATGTGCCTACTTTGGCGAGGAAACTGAACTTCATGGTCAACAAAATTTAAAGAAAAGTGAGGGAAAATTTTCTAAAAAAAATCCTTGGCAAAAATCAAAGTCCAAGTCGCATAGTGAAAACCTCTTTGAGGCACTGGTTGACAAACAAATAATAAAATCAAAGGAAAAACAAAGTGACCATGCCAAGGATGAAAATCTCATGGAGACATCCTTGGATGAAGATCTCAACCTACCTCCTGATCCTACGTGTATGGAGGAATTATCAAAATTACTATTCGAAGAAACCATTGATGTCAATATTGGTACAGAAGAAGATCCCAAGATAGTAAAATTTGGGGCATCACTCTCAGCTAGAGAACAAAAGACATTTACTATGCTGCTATGAGAGTTTATTGATGTGTTCGCATGGTCTTACAAAGACATGCCCAGCTTAGATCTGACTTTGGTCATGCACAACCTAGTCGTGCACGTAGACGCCAAGCCTATCAAACAGAAACTTTGAAAGATGCACCCAAGAGTGGCCCTGTTGGTTAAAGAAGAGTTGGAAAGATTTCTTGTAGCGGGATTCATCAAACCAATTGATTATTCTGAATGGATATCGAACATTGTTCCTGTCTAGAAAAAACCTATAGGTATCTGAATTTGCATGGATTTTAGGGACATCAATAAATCTTTCCCTAAAGATGATTTTCTGCTGCCCAATATTGACATGATTGTTGACTCAACAATAGGGTACAAAATGTTATCACTCATGGATGGATTTTTGGGTTATAATCAAATTAAGATTGCTGAAGAAGACCAACACAAAATAACTTTTATGACTCCTTGGGGCACCTTCTGCTATCAAGTGATGCCATTTGGCCTTAAGAATGTAGGAGAAAATTATCAGAGGGACATGATAGTTATTTTTCATGATATGATTCATGACATCATGGAAGACTACATAGATGACATCCTGGGAAAGTCCAAAACAAGAGCAGATCATCCAATCATTTTGCGGTGTATCTTTGAATTCCTACGTGAATACAAAGTGAGGATGAATCGCAAGAAGTGTGTCTTCGGTGTGCTATCCAGGAAATTATTGGGCTTTATTGTGTCAAGATGAGGTATTGAGGTAGACCCTGCTAAAGTGGTTGCTATTACTGAAATGCCTCCACCTAAAAATATCAAGCAACTGTGTAGCTTACAGGGGAAAATTCAAGCCATTCGCCCCTTCATCTCCTACCTTACAGATAAATGTCACTCATTTACCCATTTTCTTAAAAAGGATTTCACTTTCATTTGGGGACCCGAGCAATAACAATCCTTTTCTTTGCTAAAACAATACTTGGCTAATCCACCTATCCTCATGCCTCCCACTCCTGGGGAACCACTATTGCTCTATATTTCTGCTACACAATTTGCTATTGGTGCACTGCTCACCCAATACAACCTTTTCCATAAGGAAAAAGTGGTGTACTATCTAATTCACACCCTCATTTCCTATGAAATCAATTATCCTCAAATTAAAAAGGCTTGTTTGGTCATTATTTTTACCTTTCAAAAACTTTGCCATTACCTGCTGAATACTAAGACCAAGTTCATATCCAAGATTGAACCACTTAAGTATTTATTGTCCAAACCCGCCCTCATGGGAAGAATGGCTAATTGGATCATTCTACTCAGTGAGTTTGACATAGAATTTGTCCAAAAAAAATTAGTTAAAGGACAAGTACTTGTAGACCAGCTAGCGAAAGCACGTTTGCAAAGCACATAACCTTTGAGTCTGGATCTGCTAGATGCCTCCTTGCTCTACATTGAAGAATTTTTCATATGGCAGATACATTTTGATCTATCTTTTACGTTTCATGGTTTAGGTGCAGGAGTGGTCCTTATTACTCCTTTTGGTGATCCTATACCAGAAGCTTTTTTCACCTGGGCTTCCCTTGCACAAACAACATTGCAGAATATGAGGCACTAATTGCAAGTATGAAGCTAGCCATCAAGTGGAATTTTCATCATGTTAAGGTTATAGGTGATTCACAGTTAATCATCAAACATGTTAATGATGAATATAAGGTTAAGGATGACAAGCTCATACCTTACAAAAAGTTAGTGGAAACTCTAAAGGAGTATTTTGTGCACATTACCTTTGAACAAATCCCAAGAGTACAGAATAGATCAGTAGATGCCATGGCAAGGGTAGGGTCTATGCTTCGTATTCCACCAGGGAATAATGATATGCCATTCTTCATAGAAAATCTACGCCAGCCCATGTATGACATGCCAGAATATTTCTTGGCTTGTGAGGTTATTGGTCCCCATTCCCTGTGGTATGAACCCATCTTCACCTATCTTAAGGATAGTACATTCCCTCCAATATCTCTCATTCTGAAAAGCAAAGCATGATTCACTAGATAGCCCATTACACCCTTTTAGGAGGTACACTTTATCATCGTGGCTATGATGGGAATCTATTACATTTTCTGGATGTGACGGAGTCAATCCAGGTAATCAAAGAAGTGCACGAAGGGGTATGCAGAGCACATACAAACAGAATGGTCTTAGCTAAGAAATTGTTGAGAGTAGGTTACTATTGGCCTACCATGGAAACTAATTGTTGCAATTATGTTAGAAAATGTGTACTTTTCCAAAAGTATGGAAATTTCATTCATGCTCAGTCGCAACCATTGCAACCTATCACTACCCCATGGCCATTCTCCAAGTGGGGACTTGATTTAATAGGGAAACTTACTCCTACCTCATCTGATGGTCATACACATATCATCACAGCTACTGAATATTTTATAAAATGGGTGGAGGTTGTCCCTTTAACCTATGTCACAGGAGCATATATTTCTAAATTCATTTTGAATCACATTATTTACTGATATGGTATTCCCACAGCCATTGTTACAGATAATGGGAAGTCATTTAAGAACAAAACTGTGAAAGGTATTTGCCAACGGTTCCAAATTAGATTAAAATGGTCCATGCCATATTACCCTCAGGGTAATGGACAAGCTGAGGTGACAAACAAGACTTTGGTAAGGATAATGGAGAAGATGGTTAGCAAAACAGGTTGAAATTGGCACCTACAAATCCATCCAGCCCTTTGGGCTTACCGAATGTCCATTCACACTCCTACAGGTGTGACACCCTATTCCCTAGTGTTCGGGACAGAATCTATCATCCCTTTAGAGATTGAACTTCCATCCCTGATAATTTTTCTTTAGGATTATTTGGATAAGGATGAAGATTATCGAGTGGAAAGACTAGATGAGTTAGAACTCCTGGATGAGAGGTGAATTCACACTCTTAATCACCTAAAATTGTATCAACATAGAGTCTCTAGAGACTACAACAAGAGAATCATCCCTTGTCTGTTTGAGGTTGGTGATTTAGTTATGAAGGATAACCAGTTCAACATTAGAGTAGAGTGAGAAAAGAAAGGGAAGTTCGAACCACATTGGTTGGGACCCTATGTCATAATCGCCAAGTACGTATTAGGGGCATACAAACTGGCTCACCCTAATGGTGATGAGCTTTAGGATCCCATGAGTGCCATGCATCTTAAGTGGTTCTATACTTGAACATGGGGCTAAAAAAAATCAAAAAATCAAAAAAATAAAAAGAGAGAACAGGTCATCCACTAGTGAAAACCTCACAATTGTGGCACTTTGGATAGGTCCTTGGGTGAAAACTAGTTTTTAACACCTCAGGAGGATTCATTATTCATAAGTATCATACTGTTAGGAGGGTAGTTTTATTTGGCCTAGACCTAGTTCTGCCTTCGGGATTCCCTGTGCACCATCATCTTTTCAGGCCTTGATCCGGATTTACCTTCTTTTGTTTGTCTATGAGGGGTGTATTATTTTTCTATTTCCCATCTTACGTTGGGGGCAACTCAACAACTTCACCTTCTTGTTCATAAGCGTGTGTCTTCTGCCCTTGTATATTCCCCGTCTAACGCTGGGGGCATCCATGCTTTCTTGGTTACCTACACATAGCTCTAGAAAACCATTCAAAAATAAAAAACAATAGAAAATTATTTCTCAAAAAAATTAAAAACAATAGAAAATTGTTTCTCGAAAAAACAAAAACTATAGAAAATTGTTTCACAAAAAAACAAAAACAATAGAAAAGTATTTCAAAAACATCAAAAACAATAGAAAATTGTTTCACAAAACACAAAAACAATAGAAAATTGTTTCGAAAAACATGAAAACAATAGAAAATTGTTTCACATACATCAAAAACAATAGAAAATTGTTTCTCGAAAAAACAAAAACAATAGAAAACTGTTTCATAAAAAAACAAAAAACAATAGAAAATTGTTTCACAAACATAAAAAACAATAGAAAATTGTTTCACAAAACACAAAAACAATAGAAAATTGTTTCGAAAAACATGAAAACAATAGAAAATTGTTTCACAAATATAAAAAACAATAGAAAATTGTTTCATAAAAACCTACACAATAGAAAATTGGTGCATAAAAACATATCTTACAAAAACTTTTGCTTGCATTGTCTTATTTCCTTGCTTTGCTTGTTGCTTGTATAGTTTGTTTTGCATTCTTTCTTTTGGGTTGTTTGATGCTTGGGCATACTTTTTTAGGATTTGTCTTTTCTTACTTAGATTAGATTTCTTCTTTCTTGAGCATATTGCAATATGTTTTTGCATGCTAGTGAACCTTAGGAGATCATGATGTAATCGTGTTAGTTAATTATGTTCTTTCTTAAACATTTTGGTTGTGTTTGTTACTTGTTAATAAATCATGGTGAATCATGGTGTATTGACATTAATCCCTGATGTTATTTTTTAGCATTTGAAGTTGTGTTTATTGCATGTGCTCTTTTTTTGTTATCATTCATGTCAAATTACCATCAGTATCATCCATCATAACATCATCTATACATCATATATAAATATAATGCTAAGTTTTACATCATGCATGTATGCTAAGCTAATTATCACATATAGTATCATCAATAGGGGCAAAAGGGGTTGCGCATGATAAAAAATCTATCCCCCCCCCCCGCACCAATATCATCATATCATCCCATCCATAGACATCTATAATAACACATGTGAAATGCATTTGATATCATCTAACATCCACAGCACATGTATACATCAAACATCAAAATTAGATACATACAAAGTAAAAATTCAGATAACATCATAACACATCCATAAATGTTGAATCAAAACACACAACATGCAATGAGAATCAATGTATGCCCACTCGTGTCATAACGCATGCATGAGTGTTGAATTAAACAAACACAACGTGCAATGAGAATCAACATAGAGTAATTTCTGAAAAGGGGTATTTCACATCATAGAATTATACCCACTCATGTCACATACATCAAAGCATAACAACCATAAAATACATCATCTCATAACCATGTGTATCTAAGCCGAAACAAAGTAATCCTCATATATATATATACATGTGTGTCAAATATACATCTATATCAAAAATGGATACAAATCAGTGCTCTATATTGAAAATGCCTTCAACTGAGGCATATAAAGATGATACATCAAAAATGTTTATACACATACATATAATGTCCAGATAGGTACTCAATACAATACATCATCGATACACAATGCCATAAAAAAAGGGGGCATGTATCTGAAGGAATCAAGCCTTCATCATAAGGCATCATCAAAATACAGGTATAACAAAACTGTACATCAAAATTGGCCTTCATAAGAGGCATACATACAAAATAATCTGTAAAACAAAAAGGTGGCTCTCAACCACAACTCTCACCCTTTCTAGGGCTCCCAGATTTGTCCTCTAGATGATGGAACACTGCAGGACTGGGATGGCACTGGTCTGGCTAGCTATTATGGTAAAAGGCTATCTAGCTGATCTGGTAGAGTGACCTAGATCTCTATGATCGAGAGCCTGATGCACTTGACCCTGACAGACTGTGGTAGTGCTACTCACTACTCTGGAAGAACCACTCTACAATATGCAGTCCTATAAAAGAGGGCCTGACCACCAAGCCTAGTGGCATCGCATGTATCAAGTCTGCATCTCCGGAGGCGAGCGCTGCCTGCAGGGTAGTATCTCACTCACCTGATAACTCAGCCTAGGTCTACCTCAGCCTAACTAGAAGCAGCAGCCTCTCAATATCTCTCTGTAGTCATCACCTGTAGATTGATGCATGGGCCTGGCCCCTCTATGCTAGTAATGCATGTGATCTTGTGCATACAGATGGTCTCTCTGTGCAATGACCATGCGCACCTGTGATTAGGACTAATGAAGGAGGCTTAAAATTTGAGCCCCTTGTGATCACTGTCTCTTAGATCTAGCTCTCACCATATTACTCTGTCATCTCCTAGGCTAGCGTGGGGCTGAGCCTGATCCCACTCTTGAAAGTAAAGTCACAATGTGAGCTTGAGCCTCATCGCGCTCTGCTACGACCGTCATGCACCAGCCTCGAGCCTCATCTCTCTCAGCTATGAGACTGTTGTACCTACACCTGTACTTTGGCTATCTATGCCACTGGCTAGGAGGCTGTGTGTGCCTCAGGGGCTGGTCCCTGAGGTGTTCTAGAAGACTGTCCTTGCTCAAAGACCCTGCATTCTGGGTGGCTACATGGCTACCTGTACTAGGCCTTGTAGCCTCGATCCATGTGACTTTAGGGCACCATGTCCTATCATGTGGGATGCCATCAAAGGGATCCTCTGGGTCTTGGCCCCAGTGCCACTGCTCTAGCCCTACAATCTATGCACCATGCCATACCCTCTATAGGTGGGTGAATTCCTACTACCCAGGCCTCCTCTGGAATAGTGAGACGTCAGGGTAATACTAGCACATACCATGCTGCATAATCAGTTGTGGTCCCAGGGTCTCTCACCTGTTGTAATGGGTCCCATACCTGGGGGACCACCTGTGTGAAACTAGCGCTAGCTCGGGCCACTAGTATACAAGGCTCCATGGTCTACCTCTCAGAATCCCTGTGAGCATGCTATATATCTGACTGAGTGACCCCCTGTACCTGCCAAGCTGCCACTGGCACCTGTCCACATCGATATAACTCCATGATATAGCTGTGGCTGCCAATAAGAAAGTGCTCCACTAAGCACACGCTGAGCTCTGTGGCATCCTATGGCCACTGAAAGTTCCTATATGGATGCCAAATGACATCTACCGCTACCAACTCATCAAACTCCCACCTATATCTAAATAGGCTACCAAGATGGCCATATACATCTCCACCAGCTGCTATCCAGGCCATATATGAGGGCTCCTTAGGATCTCAGGCATAGAAAGGGCCCATAGGATTTCTGATCGCAATATGATCCCATGACCATATCTATAATAATGATGTTGGACCCATGATCTTCTAACCATGGATATGTAATTAGGTGTAAATCCTAGTATAAATGGGCTAGTATACACTGCCACCAGCAATATCTCTCACCACTGTAAATGCCATGGACCAATGATAGTAGTCCTCTTGGAAATGAAGTCCCTGTCTTATCAGTGAGTAGGAACCCACTGATAAGAGCCATAATGTAGAGAGGTCCTTGATGCAATATGGGGTCGGATATGCACTCATGTAATGTTATAGTCATCCTGTCATGTAGGATGTCGTCAACACCAAATAGGGCACTACAAGCTGCTCTAATTAGCCCTGCATTAGAGCTGTACTCAATCAAGGTGCCCATCATGGGCACGCAAAGGATCTGCACAAACATTTCCTCAATGGTCACCATCATCTCTCCTTTGGGTAGTTTGAAGCACTGAATCTCACTATTCCATCACTCAGCTAGCGCAGTCAAAAGTCTGTGGTCTAATATGATCGATGACATACGGGACCACAGGGCCTAGCCCCACCGCCTCAAGTAGTATCACCATGGCTCACCGGTCACGCTGGACACATACTGCCCTCTAGCTCTGTAATCTAGGTATGTCACTACCCTACATCTACAAAATTGTTAGTCGTCTCTGTAAAATAACACGCCACTCATCAGTTCCTAGCATTTCCTCTAAAAATCTATCTCATCTTTTAGGGTTGAACCAAAAATCCTTAAAATTCTTCTAAGTATCATGTTTTTTGGACACTTTCCTATCTTTTTCTGTCACCTATTTGGGGTGCCTGCGCACCCTTTTTGGCATGTGCACCACATTTTTGGTGCCTGCGGTTGTGTGCATGTGTCTTATAGCGCATGCGCCCTCTTTTGGGTGTCTGCATGCCCTTTTTGGTGTGTACGCCACACATTGGGTGTCTGCGCTTGCGCGCATATGCCCCCATGAGTACACTTTCCCTCTCCATGCCTGCGCCATGCACTTTTCATGTGTGCCCCATGCACACACATGTGCTTGTGTGCATGCACATGTGCATGTGGGTGTGTGCAATCTATGTCAGCACGTGTGCGCGCCTCTGTTTTGGTGCATGTGCACACCCCCAAAAGGATCCTCCTTGCACCCCCAAAATGGCACCTGCACGCCCTATCCAATGCTTGCGCCTACGCACAGGTGCACCTACACATTTTCCTATCGCCTAAAAGACCTAAAATTAAGTTATTAATGACAAAAATTAACGAGAAAGGATTGTCGGTACTCATAAAGGGACCATCGTCCATGTATCGCTGGTACCCTCAGACTACATCTATGCGCCTCAGATGGTATCATGTGATTACCATGGTTATCCTCTGTGTCAGAGCCTCACAGTAAAATTTTCTAAACTGATCAGTTAAAATGAATTAGTCACGATGTTTTTACCCCCCTGGTGGTGTATATTAACCTGTTTTTCACCGTTATGAGGGCTAGGGAGGCCCGTTTCAATTGTCATTTTCTCCTCTGTTCATTGTGGAATAATTATTTTTATTAAATAATTATTTTTGTCTTATTTGTCACCGTATTGGTGCATGTTTTGCTATTTGATACCCCTTTCTTCTCCCTAGGGCAATTTTATTGCTCCTAGGTGATTTTTCTTCTTCATCCACACTCTCGTAAATAATTATTTTTTATTAATTTTTCCACTAAACAAGGACATTATTTGTCACGTGTTTCTTCTTTCTTCCACCCAGGGTGCTTTCTGTTGTGCCTAGGCCCTTCATTATCTTTATTCTATTTTCTTCTATTGTTCACTGCATTTTGGAAAATAGAAACAATAAAACTATATATATATATATATATATATATATATACATATATATATATCAAAAAATCCAAAAATAAGGCAATTTTTTTTCAAAAATCCTAAAAAGTAAAAAACCCTACAAAAAATGGTAACTTGCTTATTATGGCTGAAACTTGTGTCTTGCACATGGTATTTTCTCCATATCCTGTTGGTTTATCTCACATCTTCCCCAATTAATATGACTCACGGATCACCAAATTCACAACCATTCACAAAGCTAGCTGCTTGCTTCGTCTATACTCCGGGGCACTTTCCTTGCCTGGTGTTGTTTCGTTGCACACAAAAACTTTTCATGGACCCCATGTCCATCGTCATTTCCCCTTACATGTATCCTTGATTGGGGCATCATTTTTAATCCTTATCTGTCAATCAAAACTTGTGAATCTCTTCAGCACTGATAACAAAAAATTTGTACAACTGTATTGACCATTGTTGGGTTGGATATGTGCATTTGTAGTTGTTTTCCCTGTTGAATGATCTTATTTCCTTCTCGTATTGCATTGCATTATTGTATGTTGTGTGGAGTTGGTATTTTCAGCAATGGACAATTATTCAGTAGTATGGATTTTTCATGTCATTCTACCTTTGTCGTATGCTTATATTTTTCATAAGGACCGATGATGTAGTTCCTATGGAAATATGATGACATCAAAATTGTTCCAATAAACAGTGGCTAGAGGCTAAGCTCTTCTCTTCCCTCCTTTGTATTTCTTCTACGTCACTTCCCTTTCCCCCCTAATTTTCTCTCTCATTGGGGCATCTTGCCTCTTCGCCATTCTTCAGCCTATCTCTCATCTTTTTCGATTGTCGATCGACTTCTTTCATCACCCCATTAACACTCGAGGGGGCATCTCTCCCTCCTACTAATTTTTCTTCTATCCCTTCAAAATTTTCTTTTGTCTACTATCTTTGAAGTGGCATCACTTACGCTACCCCAAAGGGGGGAAAATGTAGACACCTATAATTACGCCTGAGCAATTTAAATACTTAAATTGCGCTAATTATCTCCTTTCCCGCAAATTAACAACATATCGTCATTACAATAGAGCTCATCTTACACCTCTTCCATTGTCGTTAATTGATTACATTACACTAATTAATTAAGTCTCGTATCCAACACATACCCTAATTAATGACCCTTCGTTAATTCAACACCTTCTATCTAGTCTAATTAGTTATTATTAACTAATTAGCCTCCCTTCTCATTAAATCAATAAATCACTATTTAATTGGTTTAAATCCCTTCTAATGGTCCAAATCACACTAATATCCATCTAAAAGATTATAAAAGCTTGCACATGTATTAATTAATCATCGTGATTAATTAATACACCCCCTTTATCCACATGAGCCACTTGAGGACAAAATAAACCCTCCTAAAGCTAAACTCAACCCCATCTAAACCCCCCTTATCCATAACTAACTCTACATCTCCATTAGTCCCACATTCATGAGGATGTGTTGAATCCTTTATCCTTTGGGCTATATAAACAACCCTCCTCCTACCTTTATACCTACGCCTAAATCTCTCAAGAGAAAAAAGAAAGCACATAGTTTCATACTAATAGCCTTTTTTCATTCTTGAGATCCCCACCCTCCATTCTTGAAGAGCTAAGCCTCACACCCAAGAATCCATTGATGGATCAAAGCAAGAAAATATAATTTGATTTGCCATTGGACTACTTAGGTCCATTTTAATGTCAAATTAGGCAATCAATGGGAATAGAGTTCATTAATTTACATTGTGTTTTGATCAATTTCAAAGTTATTAATGTTAAGGGTAGGAATTTCTCATTTCTTCATCATGATGGTGTAATTTCTCATTCTTAGCTAGGTTAGGAAGCTATTTCTAGGTGGTAGTTTTCTTGCTAAAATTGTAGAAATACTTGCACACAGTTACCTTGGAATTTTGGTGATCTATTTCTGGCATCTTATGGGACAGCATTTGGGTAACCATCCATTCCTATAAAATCTATAGGACCAAAGGTGTTAACAATAAATGGAGTTCTAGGATGAGCCATATTGTTTGGTGGAGGTGATCTTGGGGGTGACACAAGCTGATGAGGAGTGCAAGGTCTTTGGGGCTCAAGAATGTGGTTCACAAGATTGGTATCCTTTAAGTTCTGAATTTATTGGAAAGTTTTATTTGAATTGAAACACAGAGGTGCAGATTAGAGAAGGAACTTACCCGGTATAGTGGAAGGACCTTCACTAGCTGAGGTAAACAAGTTTATGATAGGATTTCTTGAATCAGAATCACTTGAAGAAGAGTGATAATCCTCTACCAAAGGCTGATCTCTCTCACTTATGGATATATCTTTTCCTGATGTCTACCCTTTAATAACTTTCCAAAATCTTCTCCCTTATAACTTTGAGTTCCTTGAATTTGAGAACAAATTCTTAGCAGAGTCACTAATGAAGAGATATCTTCTTCCTTCAATTATTTTAGAGGTTAGCAACACCAAAGTAAATGATAGAAAGGTAAGACACTAGTATTTATAAATATCAGAACAACATGGAGTCACCACTAAGGAATTTCACCCTAGTTGTACAAATGGACTAAAATACTCTGTCAAATATCTATCAACACTAAAAAATATTTCCAAAATTTATAGATCAAACCTTCCTTTTCTTGAATTTATCAACCACAAATGCAAATGAAGTGCAAAAACTGCTAGAAACTGATAAAATTACAGACAAAACTTATATCTTCACTTAATCCTTAAAAATATGATTATAAAATTATGCTTCAACAATGTATTTGCATGAGGAATTTGCAAGGGACATTACCCAGGTTTGACATGCATTCAAATATCTCAAATATGTATGCACATGGATCAGATTGAACTTAGAAAATATCAAACTTGGAACTCTACTCTTCATTCCAGCCTTATAAATATGATCAGAAGATGATACTCAGATTTGTAATTACACATAAATCAAATAAGAGGTATTAGTAGGGATCTGAAATACTGAATAATGTCCCTGACAATGGCACCAGAAAGTGTTGTTGACGGGATCAATAGACATGGAATGGAAATGAATCAGCAAATCAATCTCAATAATGCGAATTATTTCCCAAGAATTCAGAATAGTCCCCAACAATGGCGCTAAGAAAGTGTTGGTACCCAAATTTATTCTCCTTTTCAGTCTGAGAGGCATTAGAGATATAGCATGAAGCTTGAAGTTAGATAGATCATGATGTGTGTCATTTTATAACTGGGGATGTGATCTAACTGGCACTCAAATTTGTGGAGAGATGGATAACACTCAAATAGGGCTTGATCTTGTCCTAAATTTTTTACGTTATGCCTTTCAACCAAGGTAAGAGAACCTGCTTTGTAACCCTCAAATGGTGAAGTAGATGAAGATATCCCTCAATTTGTGAAAATAGTATGGAAAGGGCCTTAGGAAAATATGATCAACACTCCAAATCTAAATTTCACAAGTTGTCACTCCCAGATTATGGATATATTTTCAAAGCACAACAAGGGTTACTGAAGACATTGCATGATCCTGATTTGCTTTGTGCATTTTTGTAGATGGATTATATTTTTTTGTTGACACACAATGTAATGTAGGGGTAGTATGGGGTAGGATTAGTTATTTTTAATGAATTTTGGTTTGAGATTTTAGACAAGACTAACCAGAATCTGCCACATTCTTTGAGGACCTTTACAAGAAATTTGTAACACCTAAATAGCATAATGCTTCAAAGGGGTTAAGGTACTCCTTCAACTAGGATATGTGCATCAAATGGAGTCTGAGATCTACACTCTTCCACAAAATATTTGACAATCTGCCACAAAATCTTAAAGCAGATGAACCAACAAATCATCTAGAAATCTCTATTTTACCATGACCTAAGGTGCACCAAAGGTTTACAAACAATCTCATAATTCAAGGAAGGTAAAGTGATTTTAAATCTGTTTATCTCTTTATCAGATGAAATCTCTTCTGAATGTGAGGTTGAAGATGCCACTAAACTATCAACAAGAAATGAGACCATGTATGATCAAGAGATATTTTAAACACAAAACTGCAACAAGAGCAAGAAACACAAATTGAAAACATTCTGAAACATAAGTACATGTAAATTTTGCCAAGAGACAACACAAAATAATCTAGAATGACCAAATTTATCAGCAGGGGAATGTTATAAGAACAATCTCAGAGCTTGTTGATGGCTTTACAACTGAAACCAACTCAATATGATACAAATATGATGTAGAAAGGAATTAGAAATGGTTCTTAGGAAGTTTCTAAGAGAATGGGCTTCTTCCTAGATTTTCCCATGAAATTCTAAGTTTCTCAAACCTTTTGCATGTCTCAAAACATGCATTATATGACTTTAAATTACATTTGATCCTTATTACCCAAGAAAAAAATATGCCTAGCATCAATTTTGTTACAAAATTTCAACATGATTCGCATATAGGGACGTTTAACATATTTGCAACAAAAGTTTCCAAGTGTTTCAAAAAAGGTGAATCATTAAAAATCCTTCATAATTATACATTGTGGAGGCACTTTTTCATTCTCCAAGCATGCAAACCCCTTTCATTTCATCATTTCATCCTTATCATTTCAAAATTTGATTCTGTAACTTCTTGATTTGATATTTCACATTTTACACGAGCTAGGGCAAAAATTATTTCAAAAACACCTCAAATATGCAAATTGATCCTTAAAATCAATTGCATTGGTCCTTATAGGCACAAATGACATGAATTTGCCAAAAATTCGATCAAAACTGATGCCAAATTCACATTTCCAAGCTTCCCGGAGAAAAAATGGTGGATAAATTGAAGAATGTATAGTTACAGTTGATTTTCTTTTTTTCCTTCAATCTGGGTGCTCCACGTGTCAAAATACGATTGGGAACAGATTTGGGATCACTTTTTGAATTTTTAACATTTTTGAAAAATGGAAAAAATTGAATTTTTTCTCCGCCTCTCCACCCTTGAAATTTGGTGCTGACATGTGGCATATGGTGGGTCCCATTGAAATCGTGCTTCAATTCTACACATTTTCACCCTTTATGGAATTTTGGAAAAAGTTCACTTATTTCCCCGTGGGCCTGTACCTCTGCCTCTGTCCTTGACACATGTCCACCTATCTATCACTAAGAATCCATGGGCTTATTTCATGTTTTAACCCCTTTTTTCACTGAGGGAAAATTCTCCATTTTTCTTTTGCAGGCCTGCGCCTTTGATTTCTTCCCTACCACGTGTCTCCTTCTAATTTTTCACAAAGCCTCGCCTCAAATTTTCATTCTAAGTCATTTTGCAAAAAGGGGAAAAATTCCCTTTTGCCTCCACTGACCCGCCGACCTGCTCTGCCCACCATGTGTCTCCCTATGGCTGGTTTGGCAGACCCACTCTTCATACTTTCATTTTAAGTCCTTTTGCAAAGAGGGAACAATTTCACTTTTGCCCCTGCTAGCCATCTAACCCGCACTCTCCTCTATGCCTACCATGTGTCCACCCCTTGCTCCATTACAGATCCATGACCCTCTCCTCACCCTTTTTCCCTTTCACCAAAAAGGAAAAACCTTCCTAAGTCCTCCACAAGCCTCTCATTCCACCTTTTCATGAGAAAGTGACATGTGTCCTCCTGTGGAGTTGCGCAGGCAATTTTGATTTTTTTCCAAAACACCAAAAAACATTAAGTTTTCAAAGAAGCCCACAGATCCTTATCCAACAAGATGCTGCCATGTAGGATACATTGTTTGAGCTTAATTATGATGGGTAAATGACACCCGTACAATCGTCAAAAAACATAGAATTTTCCAAGGATGCTCGAATTTGATTTTTTCTTCGTGGGTGAAGGATTTTTTGGTTAAAAAATAAAGGGAAATTGATTTAAGGTAATTTTTGACCATGGGGATAGATTTTTGAGGGAAAAAAAGAAAAAAATGAGCAACCACAAGCTCCAAAGGCTGGAAATGATGGAAAAAACAACAGAGGCCCGTGCATTCAAAAATTTAGGGCATAAAACAGAGCCTGCATGTGTGTGTATTTCTTTCAAAATGGGGCAAGATAATAAGTTTGTGAGCCTTTAAAATCATTCAATCTAGAGAAAAAAGTTTGCAGACCACAAAATTCAAAGAAAAACATTTTTAGAGCACGTAGAACAAAGGGGGAAGATGGGAAAATAACAGAGGATCAAAATGGGCACCAACATGGTAGATAGTATGGTTTTAGGTTTGGATTGCACCTTCTTGGGTAAATATGTAGCAGGTGAAATAGTTATTGAAGGTGGTGTAGGTTTAACTATCTCTTTAGATGGTAGTGGGTTCTTGGGATTTGGTTACACCTTCTTGGGTAAAGGTGAAGAAGAAGAGCATGATGTAGAAGGAAAGGCAACTAGCATAATGGGAAAGGTTAACCAAGGTCATAATGGAGGTGCAGTGAAGGTTGTAGTAAGAGTCAATGTGGAAGGTACTGGTTGAAGAGAAGGGAATACCGTAGGTAATAATGAGGATATTGGAAGTGGTGTAGGTATAGGAGGTATAAAGGATGTAGGTGATAGTGAAAACATAGGTTTTGTTGCTAATTTGGGTATAAAAGAGGATCATGATGAGGTAGGATGTTGTGTTTTTGGTTTACTCTGGGTAGGAGGCTGTTTGGCCAAGGTTGATGGGAGGGGACCTAGGATATATGGAATTAGTGAAGGTGATGAAGGGGTAGTAGTCAAAGATGGTGTATACAAGCTAAGAGGTTGGGTCTTCCTCTTAGGTGGGGGAATAGTCTTTGCGAGGGCTTATGAAGATGTGGCTAAATCTATTTTGATAGAAGGATGAATTAGAATTTATGTCGGTATGAATCCCAATGTGTTAATCGGTCTAGACGTGGAGGAAAATATAGGTGCAAGTAAGGTAGTGGAAGTATTAGTAGAAAAAAATTGCATTTGAGTTGAGACAAGTAGTGGAAGACGTCCCTAAAGCATTGAATTATCAACCTAATCCAAGTGGTCAGATGAACATGAGAATGGAATTGATGTAGGGGGATATGATGTTGATTTGGTAGTAATCCCTATAAAGAATGTTTTTGAGACAAGGAAATGGTTGGCTTAAGACTCTGTGGGTAAAAAATATGAGAGAAAATCAAGTGGATCCTTGAAAGCCAATGGAGAATTGTCACCAATAGGAAGGGACTCTGCTAATGGATCCCTTGTGGGTAGGGGAGATGGAAATTTAAACTAGGTAAGTTTATCTTTTGGTGAAGAATAAGGTGATCATGACTCTCTCGTGGGTACAAGAGTATGTAATACGAGTTTTCATAAGGTTGAGAGGTGAGTGGGGAAATTTCATTGACAGAAATGGTGGACTCCTCTGTGGGTGAAGGAGGAGATAAAGGAGACTCCTCTGTGGGTAAAGGAGTAGATGAAAAAAATCCCTCCGTGGATGAAGGATCTTTTGCAAGAATCTCCTCAATAGATGGAGTAGGAGGAAATTGAGTAGGAAGATCTGGTATGATGTCGAAAACAACATGTACCTCAAAAATGTTACTACCACTGATAGAGGTTAATCTGGTTTGGTTAGATGACGGGGTGTGATTTTGGAATGGCTTCTTAAAGATGTGAAGGTTCTTATTAGCCAGTGCATTAGGATTA
This sequence comes from Taxus chinensis, assembly GCA_019776745.2. Classification (NCBI taxonomy): domain Eukaryota; kingdom Viridiplantae; phylum Streptophyta; class Pinopsida; order Cupressales; family Taxaceae; genus Taxus; species Taxus chinensis. The sequence goes on from CM034156.1 coordinate 402,588,281, forward strand.
TCCAAGATGATATTTCCATTATCTAACATTTTTTGGATGATATTTTTAAAGTTATACAATTATCATCGTTAGGACCTCTAATGTGATGATAGTTATAATAATCATTTTCTTTGTATCATGCAGGCACAGGGTGAGAGGGGTCAAAACCAGTATGTGGTTTGATGGGTGGAAGAGTGACTGCTTTGGATTTTAGAAGTTTTTATAAAACTGAAGTGTAGGGTTCTCCTATGGGAGCATATTTCCGTTGCTCCCACTTGAACTAAAAATTATAAATAGTAAAAAGATTGGAAGAAGGATTTGATTGGCTAGATGGATGAGATCGGATAGCTTTAAAAACTATTGCGTTGGGAGATCCTTTTACTTTAGAATAATTATTTAGTAGTTTGGAAGAAGAAGAGGTATCATTGGATTTAAACACAACATTCTTGTTATGTAATTGTATCTTCTTCTCTTCAATGGCAGAAATTTCAAGTTTCCAGGCCATGGTGAATGCCTCATCAAATGTGTAGAAGGTTTGAAATTAGAGAGTTGGCAAGATGTGTCTAGCAAAATATCTGGTGAACTACTCTATTAACTCGGTTTGAGGTAGTTGGAATGTGAGTTGGTTGATCTAGATCCACCAATGAGCGAAAAAATATTTAATAGATTCGTCTTCATATTGGCATGTCATGTACAATTCTATCATGGTGACCTTCTTGACAATGTTGATAGAAAAGTGGTCTATAAAATCTTGAGCTACCTGATTGAATGAAAAGATGGAATGCCTAGGTAGAGCACTATTCCAATCTAACAAAGCCTCGTCATGAGAAATCAGATAACACACATGTTTAAAAGATTGCAAGTTCTATTGTGGGTCTTATTTATTGCTGAATCAGTTGAATTTAGGCATTTCCCAATGGGGAGGGTATGGATGAATTGCAATGGATGGGTGATTGGGCTCATTACAAATCTTGTCGTATGTCAAAGAGTTACTTGATCTAGAGACAAATGTTTCCAATGTCTGCATCTTGTCCATAATCATTTTGATAATATCATTGGTAGGTTATGATGACTGGGCACCCCCTGTAGTATAATCAAGTAGATGAGGTGGGTATGATGTGGGCGGCATCCCAGTATGTGGTGGTTCCAAGTAAAAAAATTGTGAGAAAGGAATGTAGGCTGGAATAAATGTAGATGGAAAGTATCCTAAATAAGTGGTAGATGAAATATGGGGTTGTTGGTGATATGTATAGGTGGGTGGAGTGGATGTAAAGAATCTCATAGCAATCAGAGGGAGAGATTACGGGATGGAGAGGACAATGTTTTGGAAGGGAGTATAGGCTTCCATCACCATTCGTGGCTGAGAAGCAATAAGTATATGAGAAGTGGCGGGTGCAGATAGACCTACACTTAAGGTAGTTGATAAAGGCATGGTTGACATTGTAGGAGTGAAAGACATCATAGGCATGAAATATTTCATAGGTGTAGTAGATATCGATGATGTAGGGTTAATCTAGGAAACCACAGGTAGTAAGGTGGAAGAGGGTAAGACCAAACTAGTAGTAGTTGATGCAGAAGTAGGTGCGAGGGTAGGAGGAATGGAAATAGGCATGTCATATACAAGCTACCCTAATGAATCATGGGTAGATGAATGAGTGAGATACTACTACAGAGTGATAGGGTTATAATCAAGGAGTCTTGCGAACTCCTCATCACTAGTGGGTTTGAAAAGAGCCTAATTGGGGTCCATAGGTGATGAGATTGAAGGGGGTGATGGGATAGGTGGGAGCAGCTAGAGGCTAGCGTGAAACATGAGAGAATTAGCTATTTTACAATTCAAAACCATGTGACTGATGATAGGATAGGTATATCAAGCTTTGTTGATGATGTAAAAACACAGAAGTAATGGGGAAAAATTATTCTAAAATAAGTGATTAGATCATTTCTTTGATTGGAAAATTAGAATAATGAGACTGATGTCAGTTGGGGTAACCAATTCTGGTATGAGGGTAACCGCCACTGGTCATCTTAGACTGATGTTGGTTACTATGAAAAATAAGAGATTTAAAGATCTAGAAATGAAAGGTGAAAATGGGTCAACTTGGACTCTAAGGATGATATTAGAGACCAAAAAGTGTCATAAAATGGCAAAACAAGACATGAAAATAATATAAAGGTGGTGAATACTATTTTGGTAAAACTAACCAAAAAATCATAAAACCAACATCGGTCAATTAACCGATAGTGGTGAGATGATGTAACCGATGGCGGTCAGTGGACCAATATCAGTTTTTGTGAAATATGGGAAGAGAAGGAAAAATGAAGTTTTGGTGATTTAGATCAAATAAAAGGGACAACCCAGAGACTGATTATGGCTATGTGGAGTCCTAATAAACCCAAAATAAAATTGGAATACACCAGTTGTTATGTGGGGCGTAAAAGGATAAGAAAGAATGAATAAATGCAACTCACACCTCAAAACTCAAGAAGACAAAAATCTAACAAACATGAAATCCTAAGTTGTAGATTTTATGTTATTTCTTATGCCATTTAGGATTGATTGTAACTAGGATAGAATTTTTTGTTAACAAAGGTACCCTATAAGAAGTTGACAACTATGACTAGTTTCAGGTAAGTTTTTGCATGGGAGATCCTTCTCTGATATAATGAATGGAAAGAGAAACCATCTAGAGCCCACTGTTAATCCTCTTATTGTGTGATCGTTGACAACTTATTTTGAGAAAGATGTTCTTCAAGAACTATGTAGTTTGTTTTCATTGATTTGGTATAGAGATTTTGAAACATGTGAGCTACAAATCAATTTATCAACCATTAACTGGGCATGACTTCCAACATACAAGTTTCCCACAATCGAGATGAGATATAATGCAACACACTCAAAAATGCAAGTGCACAAGTTTTAAAACCAAAGACCACAAATTATATTCGATGAGAAATAATTATGAAGAGGTTAAGGGTATGAATTTCACTAAGTTTCATGCAAGAAAATAAAGAAGAGTTCTTTTTAATCCTTAAAAACAAGTGTCACCCTAACAATCAGAAGAAAATAATATTTCCAGAGAAAAATCTTAATGTTAACTCATTTCAAATGAAAATAAACAAAAAAATTTTTTCCTAGGAATGAACAATGCAATGAACCCCAAATGGCTCCCACCAGGTGTGCCAAAATGTTTCACCCAAAAAAATTTAGACTTTTTAGGATGAAATAGATAGAAGGTAAAATGGTTAAGGAGGAATACCTATGAGGCTAATGTGGAAGGTAGAATGCACCCGTTGTAGAATTTTGATCCAAGCTGATTATGCAAGCTTCCCTTTCATAAGGAGGAATGACATGTATAAGAAACAAAACAAGACCATCAAATAATATTAAATAATAAGATTCAAAGAACTGTCTAGCAAGGCTAGATCCAAGAAGTGTGATGCTTCCTCAAATGGTTGTCAATCCTTTGTTTAATATAATTAAATGTAATAAATAAACATTCATATTGTATTTGATAATATTTAGGTATCTTCTATTAACATACAACATGTTAATTTAACTCAACAGGAAATGTTAGAATTAAATCCAGATGATTAATGGGTTAGTTTGGGTCTGTAGGTTTAGAAGATGTTATAGGTGAGTTCTGGGTGAAATTAGGCAAGGATTTGAGCTATTTTGGGGAAGTTGTTGACTCATTATTATAGGAAAAAATTTCAGTCTTAGATACCAGTATCAGTTGGTTGAACAATGTCGGTATAGGATATAGACTGATGCTTGTTGGCTAACCAGTTTCGGTAGGGGAAATTTGGTTCAAATTTTAAAATGGGATTTTTAGCCTCTCTTTGATTGCACAGAGAGTGAAAGGGGTGTTGATAAGTTTGTAATATTGTTAAGAATACTCGGGTATGCTGAAAAGGAGGTTGGAAAGGGTGTAAAGGCTTGGGATGGTTGAATAGTGGGTTGGCGAGAAGAAGGTGATATATGGGTAATGGAAAGAATGAAATGTAGGAAGAAATGAAAAATGTATACTTGAATAAGCACCAATGATAAAATTACAATACTTACTGGGTATGTTGCAGATCAGGTGAGTGGAAGTGGTTTGTGGTTGATAAAGAAGAGGTACTTGAGTCCAGTTCTATGGAAATACAACCTATGCACTCCCATGAGTATTCTAATGCTTTGGAAGGAGAACAAGATGTTTGTCTTGCACTATGGTTGCGTGTGTTCATCTTCTGGATGTAAGAGGGCTTGAAGATTCATGCTTGATTGCAATAAGTCTCTAATAATTGAATGACCAACCCATGTAAAGAGTTGTGAAAATGTATATAAGGTGTTCAATGGCAGTTAGGTAATTGGTGTTGGCCGAGGAAAAATAGGCGTCTGTTAGGGTGAGTTAGTCCCTTTTACCAAAAATAGGAAGATCTTCCCAAATTTGGCGTGTTTTCCAAGTTGAGTCCTCTTAGGGAAGTGGAGTTCTCATTAGAAAAGGTAGGAAGGTCATAGAATAATTCCAATTACATTTGAGAAGAATTATTATTTGGTTAGGTCAAATGGTGACTCAATACTGGGAGTGATGACTAAGTGATGAGAGTGATAACTTTGTCACTATGAGTTAAATGCCCCTGGAATGGGTCCAAGGTGAGGTGTAATGATGCGGTGGAGGTGTGAGGATGAAATTAACTTAAGTAAATTAATTAATAATGTGAGAATGAATATGAATATGGTATGAAGGGGTCATGATTAGTTAAATGTGTTGTGTTAATTAAATGAAGGGGACCAATGGGAGTGTGACCCAAATTTGATGTCTACACAAACCTAAAAAGAAAAATGTAGAATGGGGAGTCAGAATCACCTTGGTGGTCACCTGAAAAAGTGAACTTATGACTGAGAATTTTACTACATCTTAGACTCCATGTAGTTCCTGTCTGTGTATAGAAATGATTCCCTAGGATTCCCTTGTGCAAGTTACACAAACAATTGTAGGTTGTAGCTAGAATGTAGTAATGTAATAGTATGTGTGGATGGAATAGAATAGACTTCCCCTTCATATTATGTGTATGTAGAATATGTAGCACTTTTACCTTGAATGTATGCTAGATGAATACCTTTTGAAGTGATTTTTTCCCTTTAGAATGCAAGATTAGGTGATGATAGTAATGCTTAGTGCTTGGTCCTTTATTTTGAACACATAACTATGTATTTATATGATTCCCTTGTTTTAATTTTTTAATCGACAACTGTAAGGCTGACCCATAAGTGAAAAATATGCCTGAAACATACAAGAGACCCAAAAAGAGTGAGTAAGTTAAGAAAAGGGCTAGGGGCTCCCAAAAGGGATAGGATTACCTGGAAGTTAGGGTTTGAAACCATAGAAGATAAATAAGTAAATTTCTGAATGGGTTGTAGGGTGTGGAAGACCAAAGAGAAAACAAGAGACAAAGAAAAGAGGTAAAATATAGTTTTAAACCACTAGTTGACTTGCTTAGGAATCATATAAATGCTAGCATGCTTTTAGGACCTAGACATGTACCTAAGTGCGTGATGTTGTGTCTAAATTTTCCACCACTGTATTTTTTTGAGTAATAATCAATAACATAAAGTAGTTAGAATTTATTTAACAAATATGAGTATTTTGTGAAACCTTAATTGTAGAGTCACAACACAATGATAAACAATAAAGTAAAAATATGACCTAAGAAATAAGCTAGAGAAATATTAAACCCTAAGTGCAAGAGATGTAATAAGAGACTTAGTTTATTTCACAATAATCCCAAACACGTGATGAGATGGAATACTAATGGAATAGGAATTCAAACTCTCACAACCAAGCCTAGAAAAATGAAGAATTGTCAAGAATGCCAGGACTAGGGCGCCAGGACTGGGTTAGGGGAATCTAGGTGTCAAAGGCCTTATATAGGTTCCTATGACTATGAATAACCTTAAAAAATTATTTTTACAGTGTCACAAGATGTTCACTAGCCCTTATTGTTGATCTCCTGTAGGTCACTAGAAGAACGTCAAAGTCACCTGTAACCTACAAAAACAAATTCCACCTCTAAAACCACAAAAAACATCAAATCTTAAAAATAAAAAGATGCAAATGGGGAGTCATATTGACCCTGACAATCACCTAAATGAGTGTACTTATGATCTAGGTGTTGCACTACATTTTAGACTCCATGTAGTTCGCATGTGTGTGTGTAAGAATTGTGCACTAGGTGGATCTTGTGTGAGAAGAACTTGATAGAGATAAATATATAGATGTAACAATGTAATTAGATGTGTGGATATCACAAGGAAATTCCCCTCTTATTAATTGTATGGATAAAATGTAGTCCATTGTCCCTTGACTCAAAGCTAGATGGATACTTTGATTTCTTAGAATGCCTTTAGATGAAAACTTAGGTGATGATAGTAAATAATTAGAGTTTTGTCTTTTAATTTGATCACATAGCATTATATTTATATGATTCCCTTATTTGAATTTCATAATTAACCACTAAAATGCATACACATAATAAATGAACATTCCTAACAGCTAGAAGAGGCCAAAAAGAGGCAAGTTAGATACAAAGAGGTTGAGGGCACCCAAGAGGACAAGGGAACTTGGACACTGGTGTCCTAGCTGGGCACTAGTGTCCAGACTTAGATAAACTGAAGTGATGAATGTCAGACTAGGAGTGGGGTGTGTTATACCAAGAAGGAAACCGGAAAGAAAGAAAAGAGGCCAAAAATATTGTTCAAGTAGTAATTTTCTCACTTAGAATCATATGAATCCAAGTATATGATTAGGACCTCAAAATGTACCCAAAGTGCATGATTTAGTGTCTACATTTACCCCCACTTTATGTTGTTGAGTTAATACTTAATAACATAAAGTAGATAAGAGATTCATACCTGATAACCATGTAGGATGGTGAAAGTGTGTTTAAGAGACAAGAAAACATGTGGAGTGATAAAAATAAATCATGGAAGCTACAAAAGATAAAGTGACCCTAGGGGTGAAAGTGTATGTGTATATGTCATAGTGTACCTATTTTAATTTTCATTTATGTCTTTGATGATGTGATTGTTACTTCCCATAAGGATGGACCTATAAAAGAGAAGAGAAAAAGAGAAATCAAATATGTGTATATGCAAAATTTGATCTAAACATGTAGAGAGTGTGTAAAAAGTATGTAAAAATGCAAAAAGGAAATTGTACACCTGATCCATAATGAGTGAAAAATATAGAAAGGATCTTGAAAATGTTGTAGAAGAATGATATTTTTGGGTGATATCACTCCAAGAGTGAGTTTTTGGGGAGATCTCATGCCATGGAAAAAGAAGTGTTAGGGAGAAAGGTCTAGTGTTATTCTCCAACCTTGACTACTTCCTGATAATTTATACACCACTACAAATGGTGTAATCCTTCTTTTTTCACATTCAATCCATTTTGGTGTAGTTTGATCCAACTTAAGTAGGAGAAAGGAGATAGCATACATGCTTACTATTGGAGGATTTTTCCTATTATGTGGAAACCATTTTGTGAACTGTTGTAAACTTTTCCAATCCGAGAAAACCACTGTAACTACCCCTGGTCAGAGGTTCTCAAGAAGGTTAGGGGCACCCAAACACTATGTTTGTATCTAGGCATTGAAATCTATTTTGTGTTGTCAACCCAATTCATATTATAGGTTTCTTCTCTGACTGAAGAATTTGTTGTTCCTATGTTGTGCAAACCTGAACTGTGACTGTGTGCTACTGAATGGGGTGAATGATTCACGCAATGTATTCCCCCCTCAATTGGGGTACATGCAACATCACTAGGAGGATGCATCCCAAAGGAGAGGACCAGAAACTAATTTGAAACTAATACCCTATAGGGGGAGGGAATATGCTTGGTAGAAATCAAGGAACACCTAAACAACTTGGTTGGAAACATGTGTTAGTGCAAACAAGACAAATAAGCATATAGAAGACAATGTAATCTAACAAGCAAGATGACAATGTAGACCACAAAAATTGAGTTGCAAACATGGGACATCGCTCATAATGTTGCAAGATAATAAAGGTCGAAGTAGCCAAAATAATATGGTGTTCACATAAGACAAAGGGTAAAGCCCGCAAACAATGACATACAAAGGAAAAAATGAAAAAGAGTGATAAGAAAAGAGTAACATAAAAAAATGATGGAAAATAGTTCCTGTTAGAAAAAATTTGCACATGAAGCACTTGTTAGAATATTAGAAAGATAAAAAGTATGTCAAAGCATGTATGATCTAATATAAAGTAGTGTTCTAGGAAGAATATGAAGTAGAAAAAATAACACATGTAGTGTGTACGAATGTAGCTTCCCCGAAGATCCATTATGGAACTAGTAATAAGTATATTGCCAAACATCCATATTGTGTGTAATAGATCTATGTAAAGTCTTCATTCAAAAATAGAAGGCAATTTAACGTGTATGTATATATAGAAAAGATAATAACATATTAAATATTTGTGTAACATAGCAAGAAAAGTGTACATGTAAGCATAAGTAAGCAAGAGTAAATGTAACAAAGATATGCAGTATGTTGTGAGTGTAAATAGAATGGAATGAAAAGTGATTTTTATAGGAGTAATGTGCCCCCTGATTGAATGTAAATGAGCATGACTGAAAATAGGTTCATTTATAAAATACCCCTCGATAGTCAAGAATGAACCATAGAACAAGAGTGCATCATCAGTAAATGGTTTGGATTGTGCACTAGAAAGATATGATTGTCAAATTGTAGAGTGTAGGTAGTGCATGAGTGTGGTGAGGTTAATTTCATATTTATACTCTCAGCAGTTGAGTATGAAATGTAGAACTAGAGTGAGTCATCAGGAAATGTTTTTTGATGAATTTGTTCTAGAACGATGTGTCGAAAATACGCCAAATTTGAAATGTATTGTGTGTATGATGTGAGGTTCGTGAATGTAGTGTGTCCTCAACATTCAAGTGTGAACCGTAGCACAAGAGTGTGTCATCAGGTAATAACGATACACATGTAACAAGATGTGTAAGATGCCTACAACATACTAGATGTGAAGTGTAGTGTAGAAACCTATAATTCATCTCGAGCAATTTAAGTACTTAAATTGCGCTAATTATACCATTTCCCGCAAATTGATGATATATCGTCAATATCACACATTTTATCTGCTATCATCATTAATTAATTACATTACGCTAGTTAATTAACTCTTATGTCCAACCAATGCACCAAGGAACGACCTTCCGTTAATCAGTTCCCCTTTCTATCTAGATTACTTAATTATTTCTAATTAATTAAGATCCCCTTTCTATCTATATTAATTAATTATTTCTAATTAATTAACCCCCCTTTCTACCTAGACTAATTAATTGTTATTGATTAATTAGCTTCCTCTTCCATTAAATCAATGGATCATCATTTGTTTGATTAAATCCCTCTCATAGTCTAAATAATGCTAATTATTCCTCGAAAAAACTTTTATAAGCTTGAAAAACTATTAATTAATCACTTGGACTAATTAATAAAGCTCCTCAAACCCATTGGGTCACTAACAGACAAACTAAACTCTCCTAAGGTTAACTCAACCCTTTCTAAACCTCTCTTATCCACAACTAACCCAACCTCTCCATTTATCCCACATGAAGGAGTATGTAGAGATTCTTCTATCCATTGGGCTATATAAAGATCCCTCCTCCTAACTTTACACTTACACCTACTCCTTGATAAGAAAAAGTGAGCATATAGTAAATACATTATAGCCATTTTTATCATCTTTGAGCATTTATCCATTATAGTGGAGCTAATCATCATCCTTTTGCATTTAAACAATCAAGTTAGTGTTGTGAAGAAAAATGGAGTTAATCAAGAAAGGCCTGATAAGCCATGGCTTGATGAACCTACATCTTTGATCATTTTTTATCAAGCATCCACTATCTCCTTTTGATAGTTAAAAGATCTACATAGGTCTAGTTTATTGATTTAGCTTTCTAAAAGAGTAGAGCAATAAATGTTAGTATGTTAGCTTGAGGTTCATTTTCAAGTTTCTAATGCATAGTATTGATGTTTATTACTTGTTTAGCTCTTAGCATGATGATGTTTTGATTTTGATTTAGCTTTGTTGTAGGACTACTAGGTGTTAGTTCTAATCTTTTTGACTTAGCTAAATAAAATTATGCATACATATGGCACGCCCAGTGGGACGATTCCTTAGTCGCTTAACATTCTAGCTCGAATTTTATTGTTTTTGGCTAACCTTTGATATACACATATGGAAAATAATGTTCAATTTCTTAGAAATTTGCTAGTATTATATGTGTAGGTTTTCATTTAGAGCTTTCATTATAATGGGTTGTTTTCAATTTCAAGCTAACTTACTAAAATTTGGAGTGTTTTGATATTTTTGGTGTCTTTGGCCATATTTTGACTCCAAGATGAGCGTATGTGCATGAAACCTGGAACATGCACACTAACCATGGTGCAAGCACACTAAACCTAGCATAGACACATGTTCTAGTGTGCACACACTCTTCTCGTACTGTACCTTCACTACTACTAGAAACCGATCAAGCTAGCACTGTCTAAGTTTTCATACCCTATCCTTGGTGCATATACCATAATCCTAGTACTGGAATCTTTCAGGTGGTGCAGGCACACTATCTGAGTTCTTATACCACCTTTTTGCTACCTTGGCACACATGCCTAAACCTTGACACACATATTATAATCCTAGAATAGGCATCTCTCAGGTGGGTTTAGGTGCCTTGTGGATTTCAATTTACACAGAGGGCATAGATGCCCTAAACCACATGCACATGTCCTAAACCATGCTTAAAAGCTTTGGTCTGAGCTGGCGTATTACTTTCATATTTTACAAAAATTGGTTTCCTAAGGTACTAACATCATTGTAGGTTTTATTTTATTTGCATGGATATGCTAGAATAAACATGGAATGAACCTTGCATGTTAATTATAAGAGTAAGATCATGTTTGTTATTCCCTTGCGCCTTTTGGGGTGATCTTAGGAATCAGAAATGATTCTTATGTCTTTTGTTGCTTTAAGAATATGTTGAATGTCCAAAATTAAGCAAAGATATATTTCACATTTAAATTAAGTGTTTTCATTTATTTAATTCTTGTATTTTGCATCACGTATGATCTTCTGTTTCATCTTAAGGTGATCTTGAGAATTAGAAACGACGTTTATTCATTTTATGGAAAAATACTAATCCATTGTGCAAAAACACAAATGCTTGTCAAATAAAGGTGGAGTTGAAACAAAAAAAAACTACTAATATAGTTTCTGTGTAGGTTATCAAAAGGTGTTCAAGAAAACCACATCAAATTAAACAAGATAAAAATCACATCGCATTCAAAACATTGTATTTGCAATTTTGGATAAGGGTATGTCCCATCCACTTAAAACTAGGACATAACCCCTTTTGCATAAGCCTTAAGCTACAACAATGGGGGTGGTCCTAAGAACCCCAAAGTAGTCCACACAAGAAGGAACCTTGTGGATGAAACGGGAAGTGCTCCACATAACCTACCTGACTAATTTTTCCTTGTGAGCTAGCATTACCGGTTGTTTGTATGGTGACCCCAGTGAGAGTACTTATTGCCCATTGTGCTTGAAGGGGGTAAAGTAAAGCCAAGATACTCCCAAATTATTCATTGCAAATTTTTGGGTAAATCGAGCTCGATTAAGACAAATTTGTAACACCTAGTTGAGGGAACCACCTGGGAAGATATATTTGACCAGGAGCCAACTTTGATCATTTCAAAATAGTTTTGAGTTGTGATTATTCATCATGAAATGAGGGAAGCATTACTTTTTTCTTAGTTTTTCACTTACCCTAAGGTGAGGAGAAACTCTTCCAAAGTAAGGCCAACATTTTTCAACCCCAATTGATCTACTTCCTTCATTTTATTTTGACACTTTGTTGATCAAAAGAAGAGTGACTACCTTTGCGTTATCAATTGATTGTTTCTGCCACTTTTTTATACATTTATGCCCATCCATGTTTGCGGATGGGTTAGTTAAATGTCCAATGTGTGTAGAGATGTATTCATATCATTAGTAGCCTTTGTGATCTTGATACCCAAGTCAAGATCGTCATCATAGTTAGGCTAGATTCATCACCTTGAACTTCCTCGGAAAGATTACCTTGTTTATATCGTATCACTATAAATTTGATATTTACGTCTTGTTTCTTGTAAACTTGACCTAAATATCTACATTGTAAGGTTACTCCATACACATTTTAATAAATATTAGTTATACTATAACCTTTTAGTTTGATTCCATTACTACCTAGATTTTGAAAATTGCTACGTGTTACCACTTATGTGTGTTATATAAATATCATCTTGATATCAATACCTTACTTTCTCACAAATTTTGGTTAACATATCTTGGTGACATTGTTGTGTCACTCACAATCATAACTCGCCCTTTTTGAGATATAGGTATTAATTGAATTTGTGTGCTTGCTTCTCGTATACCTTGTTTGGAGTTCACGTTAACTTCTTGTTATTACCTACGTCTTGTTCATTTATTTAAACTCGACATAACTAGGAATATTTTGTTACTAATATCATTCGTTTCCATTTATGATCTTGATACCTAGGTCAGGATCATCATTGTAGTTAGGCTTGGTTCATCATCTTGAATCTCCTTGGAATGGTTATCTTGTTTGTATCATGTCACTACAATATTGATATTTATGTCTTGTTTCTTGTAAACTTGACCTAAATATCTACATTGTATGGTTACGCTATACACATTTTAACAATTCCTAGGTATACTTGACACTTTAAGTCTGATTCCAATTATTACCTTAATTTTGAAAAGTGTTTAGTGTTACCACTTGTGCGTGTTACATTAATATCATCTCGATATCAATACCTTACTTTCTCGTAAAGTTTGGTCAACATATCTTGGTGACATTGTGTGTCACTCACAATCGTAATTGACACTTTTCAAAGTATAGGTCTTGATTAAATTATGACTTTCTTCTAGTATACCTTGTTAGGAGGTTGCATTAACTTCTTGTTATTACTCATGCCTTGTTCATGTCTTTGAACTCGACATAAGTAGGGACATCTTGCTAATTATCTTAAAACACTGACTACCTTTTTGAAACAAACCTAGGAAGTACTTCATTCGATTGATAGGCTTGGTACCAAACATTTTATCATTGTTGAATTGCACATTTTTAGGCCATCACTTTATAACATTGGTACTTTGACATTCATTATACTCATTCAATTCTTGACATTCTTTTTACATTTCACTTAGGTTTGATAGAAAATCTTTGAACACATTTATAGATACCTTAGTGAAACTGTTTCACAACATGGCTCCTAAAACAAGATTAGGGCTCAAAAATAAAACATTAGAAGAAAAAAAAAAGCAAAATTGGGAAACCTCAAACAAGTAGGGGTCAAATCCCTTTATCGGCCATGATCTTGGTCCTTTCTTCTCCGTAAAGAAGGAATTTGAAGACATGATATATCATAGTAGAGATGAGCTATAATCACCACATGCGGAATTTGATTTCAATCCTACCTTACTAGATGATTTCCTTTTTAAAAACAAGGATAGGGTGCTATCACACGTAGTGGAGTTTGGAGCTAAAATTCCCACTGAACAAGAAATAATCCCACCTACAAATAATGATAATGAAGAGGAGTGACCCCTTATTAACATGGATGATATTTCAACACATGGACATGCTTTTACCTCCAATGTGGGAAATGATAATATAGTTGGATATAAATTGCCATGTAAGGTCAGAAGAGAACACGAAAATGTTAAAGAGCCTCCACAGTATAAAGAAGAAGAGGAACCTTTGGAAGAAGAAGTCACTATTCACAAAAAAAATTGCAACCTTAGTCAACAATTAGCCTTGTTAACCTCTCATGTAGAAAAATAAATAGAAAAGAATGTACAAAATTTAAAACCTAAAGTCAAAATCAATGAACTTCATAGAGAAAATCAAGAAGGGGATAATACAGAGTACAATCGAGTGTATATCCTTTCTTCCCCTAACAAAGAACAATTACTTGTGCAAGAAGTGTAGTCAATGAAAGTGAAACTTACAAACATTCAAGAGAGTAGTGTGGGGAGCATAAGAAAATATCAATATGAAGAACTATTTCCCCATCCATTTGATAAAAATATGACACTTCAACCTGTTGTGGCAAATCAGCAGCACCCTTGGATGCAAATCAAGGTTCTAAATGATGTTTAGAGCATCTAGTGTGATTGCACAACATGGAAACCTCTCTCTAAGTGTGGGACTTGTGAAAATGTGAGAGGAATCTCCAAAATAGAGGCTGGTTCCTCAAACTCCTCTGATTTAGATCTATATTTTGCACAACTACAGAGGTTCTAATGCTAATTCTACCCTAGATTGCAAGGAGACAGGGATAAAAATGCAAAAATGAAACTAAACTAAAGATGGTGATGCACCAAAAGGAGTGGTGAAACATTTTTGCCATGTAAATAGACACAAATTCATGAAATGCAACAAGGGAAAACATACACAAGCTGACAGATGTAATTAGAGGTCTTAAAATGAAGGAAAACAATACAAATAGAGGACTGAAAGCATTCATAGAGTTTGCACTGTCAATTCCATGTAAAAATCTCTTGCATTCCACCATCAAAGAGGTATAAACCTGTTACAAACTGTGAAAAAGGTCTAATTCTTACAACTATCACTTTCTGGAGGTGAAATAAGAAGTTTGCAATGCCAAAAAGTGTTCAACCATCAAGAAATGAGCCAAATCTGGCTTTTACAGTGTATGGGTCGAGCCCAGGAGAGAGAAAACATAAAAAACATGGGAGCCCATTCCTCATTGATGGAAAATGCATTAAAATAGCATGGAGGACCTTATAAACCCATACCCTGTCATTTTTGACCATATTGGAGAAGAATGCAACCCATTCTGTATTAAATTTGGTTGTTGAAATGTCATTTCTGGCCATGGACACGTACCAGAACCGTTTTTAAATTTTATCTCTCCAAACTGAACCAAAATTATAAATTGACCATGGAATCATGTAGATAATTTTAACATCTTTCCAATGATATAAAGAACATGAAAATCTGAGCTCTGAATCAAAATATATGATCGTTTGAAGATTTAGGGCAAAAACGGCCCAAAAACGGATCGACAGGAATTTTTTTCAAATTTTACCTCTTTTTTGTCTTTGGAAATTTTTTCAAAAATTCCTTGCGCTCCACTGGTCAGATGCCATGTGGCATCTTCCTATTGGCTGTGGGCCTCAAATGGGAAAATTTTCCACAAAAACACCATTGAGCCATAACTTGAAAAATATAAGAAGTTAGGAGGCAAAATTTACCTTTCTGGAAAGCTGAGAGAGAGCTCTATCTGATGGTGCCATTTCTAGAAAGCCTTGAGTTCCTTAAAATAAAAAAATGTGGACTAAGGCATAAGAGAGGTAAGAACACAAGGACTTAGCCACAAAAAATGAGCGGAGGTACATTTTGGATAACAATTTTGGTGACTCAGAGGGGTCATCTGCCTGTTAGATGAAAGTACCAGTAGCCTGAAGCAGTCCATTGGGCATGGAGCCATCAAATATTTTGTTTAGAACCCCAACTGACTTAGAATGTGCAAGGAGGAAGATGGAATATCACATGATGGAAGCAAGGACTGCAAAACATCTCCAGGGACAGCAAGCTATGCCAAAGCACTTAGGGAAAGCAAAACTAACCTACAACAAAACAATGTGCAAAGCACTTGGAGGAATGAAAATCTAATCTAATATTTACAAGGTGGTGAATTTCCATCTAGAAGCAATGCTTGAGATAGATTCCATTGACTGGAATCTACAGCTCTTCCCCATCCAATGAGGCCAATTGGAAAGCATTGTTGTTCTTGCACTTCGTGACCATGTATGGGCCACTCCAAATGGCATCAAATTTTGAATGCCTTCCTGGTTTTGCTCTATCCACATCCCATTTCAAGACTAGATCTCCAACCTGAAAAGATCTATCCTTGGCCTTTCTATCAAAGGTCTTTTTGATCAAAGCTTGATCCTTTTCCATTGCTTGGGATGACTAATTTCTCACCTCCTGCAGCTCCATCAACTCCGCATATCTCACCTCCATGGGCTCAAAATCTAGCAACTCTAATTGCTTCATGAGTTCCAATGTTGGCAACTCAAGTGACATGGGCAAGATTGCCTCTCTTCCATATACAAGTTTGAATGTAGAGTTGCCTGTGGATCTCTTGGGAGTTATCCTATCAGCCCATAAGGCTGATTTCAGTTTGGTATGCCAAGACCTCTGATTCTCATCAAGAGTCCTCCTAATGATCCTCAACAAGTTCTTGTTTGTAGACTCGGCCTGGCCATTACCTTGAGGGTAATAGTTTGATGAAGTGCTTAGGTAGATCCCGTTCTTGACAACCCACTCAGTCACCTTGGATCCAATGAATGCCAATGCATTATCTGAGATTATTGTAGCAGGTATACCAAATCTGGTCGCTATCCCCTCATAAAAGTCTAAGATGCTGGACTCATTTGCTTCTTTGAGTGCTACTGCTTCAGTCCATTTAGTGAAGTAGTCCATGGCTGTCAAAATCCATTTATGCCCTTGACTTGAAGGATTAATGACTCCAATGAAGTCCAAACCCCATTGCATGAATGGCTGGTCAACTGAGATTGGATGCAATTAAAGGGCAGCAAGTCTCTCTTTTCCTATGAAGAATGCACAATTCTTACACCTCTTAATCCATGCATAGCAATCACTGAAAATTTTAGGCCAATAATAACCAGCCTTCATGATTTTTAGAGCTGTCACTCTTGGTGCAAAATGACCACCAGCTGGTCCACCATGGAACTCTTCCAACACCCTATGAATCTGATTTGTGCTAATGCATCTCAGCAGCACTCCGTTCACATCTTTCTTGAACAAAACTCCATCAACAATGGCATATGGGATAGCCTGTAATCTGAAGTGTCTTCTTTGGGTTTTGTTCATCTCCAAAGGGCATAGGCCTGTGCTTAGGAAGTGCATTATACCTTGGGTCCAACAAGGAGTGGGGGCAGCATTGTCTTCTTCTTGAGTGCCACATGGCTCATGGATGTCTTGAACTGTCAAAACAGCCTCTCGTTCATTGCATGCTTCTTTTTGCTTCCCTAAAACCAGCTGCTCACACAATCCTTTTCCTCTTACCGGCTTGGTGATTTTGATCTCAATGTCATACTCCATGACATGGGTGATCCAACCTGCCCTTTTCTCGTTCAAATATTTTTTGAGGAGGAAGTCCTTAACCCCAGCATGTGAGACCAGCAACTGGACCTTGTTTTTTGAGACTAAATGCTTGAATTTCTTCAAGCTTCTGATTACTGCCAACACATGCTTCTCAATAAAAGAGTACTTCACCTCATAGTCATCTAGGCTTTGGCTGAAGAAGGCAATTGGCTGCTCATCATTATCCTTGTTTTGTTGTACCAAAATGGCAGAAATAGTGTCATTACCTCCAAATGCATAGAGGATGAAATCCTTGGAGAAGTCCGGGTTGATGAGAGTTGGTGCTTGAGAAATGGATTCTTTGATTGCTTCAAAACTCTCCTTGCCTTCTGCTATCCACTTGAAAGCCATGCTCTTCTTTAACATTTTGGTGATGGGCTTGACAAGGGCTGCAAAATCTGGGACAAACCTCCAAACAAAGTTTATCCTCCCCAAGAAACTCTAAAGGGCTTTCTTGTGGCTTGGAAATGGTAGTGCTCTTATGGCTTCGACTCTCTCTGGATCAATTGCTAATCCTTCTTTAGAGACAATATGGCCAAGGAGCTTTCCTTCATGTGCAAGAAAGATACACTTCTTAGGATTCAAAGACACTCCAAATTTCCTACACCTCGTGAAAACTTGTCTCAAATGAGAGAGGTGGTCTGCTGCATTTTTGGAAAAAACAGTGATATCATCAAGGTAAATCAGCACCATATTGTTAATCAAACCTTTGAACGCCATGTCCATTGCTCTTTGGAAGGTAGCACCAGTGTTGGACAGCCCAAATGGCATCTTCCTGTATGCAAAAGTCCCCCATTTGGTTGTGAAGGCTATCTTGAACTGGTCTTCTTCCTTCACCATAATCTGATTGTAGCCTGAGTAGCCATCAAGTAGTGAAAACCTCTCAGAGCCAGCCACAACCTGCAAGATTTGCTCCATGGAAGGGAGTGGGTAATGGTCCTTGAGAGATGCTCTATTTAAGTCTCTGAAATCAACACACAATCTGATCTCTCAACTCTTCTTTCTGACTAGAACCAAGTTGGCAACCCAACTAGAATGCTTGATTGGGAATATGATTCTTAACTCAATCAGCTTGTCCAATTCTTTCCTCATGAGAGGCTCCATGTGTGGATTCACTGGTTTTTGTTTCTACCTGACCGGCTTAGTATTTGGATCCAATTCAATGGTATGCTGAGCTAAGTTAGGATTGAAACCTTTCAAATCTTCATAGCTCCATGCAAACACATCAGGGAACTCTTGACACAGTTGTACGAACTCATACCTTTCTTGATCAGTTGTTATCTTTCCAATTTGCAATGGTTTGTTCTCTTCTACCAAGATGGATATTGAATCCTCTCTATTGACCTGAATGTTTGCTTTCTCCTTTCTAAACTGATCATTGGGATTAAAAATCGAATCCAAAGTGATAAGTCCCTTGGGCAACTTGTTAGTTCTCAGCTGTACCACTTGGTCACCATACTGCTGTTCCAATTTTTCTTGATTCTTAGCTAAGAACTCAGCTTCTTCTTGCAAGAAATGTATGATTTGCTGGTCATTCTCAAACACTTGCCAACTGACATTGTTATCTGGCACTGAAGGCCTCACAATCACGTGGATGTTTGGCTATACCTTGTCTTTTTGAATGATTTCCACAATGTCAAAGGCTGCGCCTACTACTGTAAGCCTGTCAGCATCTTGATTCTCTTTCCTAGGAATGGATTTGATGCCAAAACCCTCAAAATCTTCTATGAGGTCCCACACCCTATTCTTGTAGCACTTGAGTAGATCATTCTTGGAAGCATGTTGTCCCTTGACCTGATTTACAATCAATTCACTGTCACCAAAGACTTGCAAGTTCTTTACTTTCTTCTTGATTGCCCAATTCATCCCTTGCACAAAGGCTTCATATTCAGCAGTGTTATTGGAGCATGCAAACTGAAATATAAAAGCTAAATAGTACCTTACTCCTTGAGGTGAAACAAGCATGGCTCCACCTCCTGCACCTTGTCTACTTCTTGATCCATCTAAAAAAAGCTGCCATACCTCATTGTCATCCTTGTGGTTTGGCTTGGTGATGTTAGGAATAGGCTGATTTTCTTTATGTATACAATAGACCCCTAGCTCAGATTCTTCTACTTCTTGATAATGATCAAAAGCATGTACCTTTTTTTCCCATTCATCAAGAGTTAGATCTGGGATGCTCCCAACCTTGGTGTTAGCTTCATCGGTGCTTGGGTGGTCTTCTTGATCAAATGTTGAACAATTGGTGTTGATCTGACTTGGAGTGTAAGGCTCAATGTGGAAGTTTGCAATAGGTTCAGACCTGATTGTAGCCTTAGTTCCATACCTCGTTCTGAACAACATGTGTGACCAATCAGCAGACAAATATCCCCCAATCTTGGTTGTGAAGTCCCTTGACAAGCATAGGGCAAAGAGTGGTGGAAGGTCTATGACTGATACATCTTGTGAAACAACAACATTTGGACATGCATGCAAGGTAAGACTCAAGTTTCTAATCACCCAAACTATTGTTATTGCTGTCCCATCTAGCTACACTACCCCTTTGGATATGGTTTCATATTGGAGCCCTAGCTGATCAGCTATTTGTTTAGTCATCACTGAGCTACTTGCCCTAGAATCTATCATGCAATTGTGCACTAACTGATTTCCAATGATTAATGAAACATAGAAAGGAGGGGGCTTCAACATTTTACCTTACTGTCCTCCATGATTTCCCTCAAGCTAGGCAGCATTTGTGAGCACTTTCTCTTGCATCTGAACTTGCTGATTTGAAGTTGGCCAGTCCTTCATGGCAGCTTTTAACAAGTCTCTTTGGCCTGGGATAGATAGAGATTCCCACATTGATATATTAACATTTTTCTTCTTCATCTGATCAATGATACTGAATCGTGATGAAGGATCTCTTTGCTATCCCTTTGCTTGTACATTCACTCCTTCCATGTGGGCAGCAATAACTGGTATTTGAGTTGGTCTAGGAGTTGTTCTTGGCTGCCCTTGTGCATTTGAAATTGGATTTTTCTTGCCAACCATTTGTGGAGCCATGGAAGGTTGTGGATTGGTTGGAGCTAATGGCTGTTCTTCACCCAAATTCCTTTTTTTGGACCTTGTGTTGGCTGCAACACCTTGAGAAACTACTTGATTCATGCCATAGAAATATTCTGCTTGCCAGTCTACCAATGTGATGTCATTTGGGGCTGATTGTTGTTGGAATGTTTCTTGTTGTTGGTTGTTTCCTTGAATTCCTTCACCCTCCACACCAGTAGTTGTCACCATTAATGCTTGATTCAAAGCACCATTAAAGCACATGTATTGGTTATGAGGTTCATTGCATGGAAAAAACCAATCATACTCTTGAGCAACGTTGTTTTGTGTTGGCACCAATGCCTTAGAGGCAGATATGGCATTAGGATTATAGGGCTGAAATGGTCTATTGGCAGGAGGCCTTGTTTGATTTATATTTGCAGCTGGATTAGGAGGTCTTTGTGGTTGGTATGGCTGCCTGTTGGGCTGAGCTTAGGGCTGGTAAGAAGGTCTAAAACATTGGGCTTGCTGCCTCTTGAGAGTGACTAGCTCATTGCCTAGGTTTTGTAATTACTCCATGACTTCTTGAAGCTCATTTAGGGCAATTGGAGATGAAGTAGAAGCTTTATTTGAACTCTAATTTCTAGGAGTGGGAGAAGGAGCCAAATTATGTGCTTGATTGGTATTTGGACTCTCTAAACTTGGAAACAATGGCATGGGAGGTCTAGGGGCTAGTTTGCTAGCTTGGATCAAACAATTTTCAGCCCTAATGGCAATGCTATAAGCCATAGGGATAGTTATGCCTCCCATGGACTGAATCAACATAGAAATATCAAAATTTAGAGCTTTGAGATAGTAGAGAAAAGCACCATCTACTGTTGGTCTAACTGCCACTGGAATTCTCTCCCAAGTATTTTGAAATCTGAAGTTGAAATCAGTCAACTGCTCATTGGGAGCTCTCTTGATGGTTATCAGTTGCTCCAAAAGAGACAAGTTTTCTCCCTTCTCTCCAAATTTCTCATGAAGTGCTATACATAGCTGATTCCAATTTGTGATAGAACCAGCTCCAAGGATTCTAAACCATTGCAATGCTTTCCCCTTGAATGAAGATGCCAACAATTTGATAGCCACTTGCATCTCATTGATTTCATGAATTGCACAAAGATTGGCAATGTCTTTAACATGATCACCTGGAGTAGTATGATTTTCTCCAGTGAAGTAGGGAATGTTCTTCAAGGTTGCAATTGGAATTGGATGTTGTGCATTGAGGGCAAGTGGGCTTCTGCCTGTGAAGTTGACATAGGGGTTTTTTTGTGCCATTTTAATTGGTCTTAGAACCCTTGTTGATTGAATGAAAGGCATACCAGGTGGAGGATTTGAGAGAGTTCTATTTGGTGGAGATGGAGACCTTTGGATTCTCCTCCCACTTTTCCTTACTCTTGGAGATAACTGTAGATATTCAAACAGCACCTCTTCTTCTCCAACTCTTGACCTTGTGCTGATTCTTCTCATGAGTTTTCAGGCCTGCACTGCTGAAACCAGTTGATTCTTCCCCTTGGAGTCGCTAGATATGCAAATTATATCTCTTTTCAAGCAAGAAAATTGCAGCAGATGCACATCAACTTTGCTGCAATAAAAATGAGACCTTTAAGGTCCCACCGGGCATGCCAAAACTGTTGTGGCAAATCAGCAGCACCCTTGGATGCAAATCAAGGTTCTAAATGATGTTTAGAGCATCCAGTGTGATTGCACAACATGGAAACCTCTCTCTAAGTGTGGGACTTGTGAAAATGTGAGAGGAATCTCCAAAATAGAGGTTGGTTCCTCAAACTCCTCTGATTTAGATCTATATTTTGCACAACTACAGAGGTTCTAATCCTAATTCTACCCTAGATTGCAAGGAGACAGGGATAAAAATGCAAAAATGAAACTAAACTAAAGATGGTGATGCACCAAAAGGAGTGGTGAAACATTTTTGCCATGTAAATAGACACAAATTCATGAAATGCAACAAGGGAAAACATACACAAGCTGATAGATGTAATTAGAGGTCTTAAAATGAAGGAAAACAATACAAACAGAGGACTGAAAGCATTCATAGAGTTTACACTGTCAATTCCATGTAAAAATCTCTTGCATTCCACCATCAAAGAGGTATAAACCTGTTACAAACTATGAATAAGGTCTGATTCTTACAACTATCACTTGCTGGAGGTGAAAGAAGAAGTTTGCAATGCCAAAAAGTGTTCAACCATCAAGAAATGAGCCAAATCTGGCTTTTACAGTGCATGGGTCGAGCCCAGGAGAGAGAAAATGTAAAAAACGTGGGAGCCCATTCCTCATTGATGGAAAATGCATTAAAATATCATGGAGGACCTTATAAACCCATACCCTGTCATTTTTGACCATATTGGAGAAGAATGCGACCCATTCTGTATTAAATTTGGTTGTTGAAATGTCATTTCTGGCCATGGACACGTACCTGAACCATTTTTGAATTTTCTCTCTCCAAAATGAACCAAAATTATAAATTGACCATGGAATCATGTAGATAATTTTAACAGCTTTCCAATGATATAAAGAACGTGAAAATCTGAGCTCTAGATCAAAAGATATGATCGTTTGAAGATTTAGGGCAAAAATGGCCCAAAAACGGATCGACAGGAAACAATTTCAAATTTTACCTCTTTTTTGTCTTTGGAAATTTTTTCAAAAATTCCCTGCACTCTGCTTATCAGATGCCACGTGGCAGATTCCTATTGGCTGCGGGCCTCAAATGGGAAAACTTTCCACAAAAACTCCGCTGAGCCATAACTTGAAAAATATAAGAAGTTAGGAGGCAAAATTTACCTTTCTGGAAAGCTGAGAGAGAGCTCTATCTGATGGTTCCATTTCTAGAAAGCCTTGAGTGCCTTAAAATCAAAAAATTTGGACTGAGGCACAAGAGAAGAAAGAACACAAGGAGTTAGCCACAAAAAATGAGCTGGGGCACATTTTGGATAACACAACCCTTCCCTAAAAAATTTGACATGCGTAAATTCGATAAATATAGAGAGAAGGGTGACTCATGAGACCATGTAAAATATTTTTACATTGCATGTTAAGGGGTGGCCTATAGCGATAATTACCTCATATGACTCTTTCTAAAGAGCCTAGGAGGCCAAGCCTTGGAGTGGTTTACTCGCTTACCTCGGGGCTCTATTTGTACCGAGCCAGAACTGGCAGAGAGGTTTGTACAACACTTCTCATATAATATAGAAAGTGATATCACTATGAAAGACTTGTGTGGCACTAAACAACACCCTAACGAGACATTCACCAGCTTCCTGCAATGATGGAGAAGGATATCTAGTCACTTCCCTTACACATTCCCTAAAAAATAGCTGGTAAGTATCTTTGTGCCAAATCTAAATCTAGACATCAGTTTCCACCTTCAAATGCATTGTGTTCACACTTTTGAGGAGGATATTGAAAAAGGAATTAAAATAGAGAAATCCCTTATTGCCAAAGGAACTATTAAATCACACTCTAAGGATAAAAAAAGTGTTAACCCTATGGAAAAGATGAAAAATATTTTTAAAAAACAAGAAAGTGATGGGAGACAGGATTATGGATTCCAAACATGTGCAAACGGTCCAGGATGGTAAACCTTTTAAACTAACAAAAGGAATCATTCAACCACCACCCAAATGTAGAACATTAATCCCCCTCAATGAGCCTTTGTCTGTCATATTGAAACAATTTGATGCAACTCACATGGTGACGTACCCCATGACATAACCCTTTGATGATAATGCTCCAAAGCTAGCATGGTACAAAGAGCATGAATTTTGTGATCTACATCATGTCAAAGGGCACAAAAAAAAATGTTTACGGCTTCCTCACTACATTCAAGACCTCATTGACAATGGGGAGATCAAAATCAACACCCTGGAAAAAACCTCAACACAAAATGAAAAGATGGGAATATTCAAGGAACCATTCCCTAAGCATGGAAAGGAAAATGTGAAAAATCTAGATTGAGGAGAGTCATACCAGAGTTACAGAGTGTAAAATTATCTATATACCAATACTGATAATAATCATTATGATTCGCTCATTAGATGTATCTGCTCTCCTAATGAACATGTGAATACCATCTAGATAAAAGGGAAGGATTGTGTTGCGGTAGCAAGCTGCGCTCGTCTCATGATCCCTAAACCCTCTCCATTGACCCCACACGATGGTAGGTACAACCTCCTAGAACAACTTGAGAATATTTCTGCCAATATTTTAATCTTGGATCTTCTAAAAATATCAAATTTACACAAATACATCTTGTATAAAATTCTCCAGGGGTCAGGAGTGCCAATGGAAGTAGACCCTTCACATCTTTAGGTCATGGTGGCAAACATTGCACCAACTGATTATATCTCCTTTAGTCACAAGGAGCTTCCTAGTGACGATCCCACACATAATCTCCCCCTATATATAGAGGTCTTTTTTACTCACAGGAAGATAAAATAGGTGGTTGTGGACAACGAGTTAGGTTTGAATATTTGCATATTGAATTGATTAAACAATTAAGAATCACACAAGAAGATCTAGAGTCCAAAATCATTACCTTAACTACTTACGGCAATGCGGAAAGGGAATTAGATGGCACAATCACATTATCAATGGAAGTTGGACCTACTTGCTATAGTAAAAATTTTCACGTCTTGGACTTGGAACTCCCATACAATATGCTTCTAGGATGACCATGGATCCATTGCATATAGTTCATGCCATCAACGTTCCATCAATGCATCAAATTGAAACACAAGGGACACACTGTCAAGATACATGGAGATCATGAGCCCTTCGCTCACTACATAACTCTCAATATTTTTACTCGTAAGGGTTCCTATACATGTCCCTCTGCTGATATAGTTGTTCCTGTTTAATCCGAAGCCATGAAGTCTTGAATAGATTCAGATCCCCTCAGTTCTTACACCCGTGATTCCTCTACATCAACTTCTCCTTTTGATTCATGGGATATTAAGGTTCTAGAATAATTTTATGGGGATTATAATGTACAACAAGCTCTTTTAGTTTCAGACCTCTCATTGTCACCTATAACTAGAGGCCGACCCAACTATCATTTCAGATGGCATAGAGATGAGTGAACTATTGGGTCATTTTTACCTAGAGTACTACTTGCTGAAGAAAAATTGTTAGACCCCCCTACAACTTGGGTCCCAGAAGATACTTAGCCAACCTGCTATCATATCCCTGAATATGAAAATTCTAGTTGCGTGATGTATTCCATGGGCTACAAGGGTTTAGGATGTGACAAGAATGAACAAGGGCCAAGAGAATCAGTCCTCTCCCACACTTTAAAACAGAAAGGTATGTCATCATAATTCAAACTTATGGGGCACATCCCAATGATCAAGATGCTACCTTCTTTGAATGTGAAGATAGCTCTGACTATTTACACAGCAATACAAATTCCCACTATAGCCAATCCAAGGATCTTTCCTCTACGAACATGTTCATGAATACCACTATCCTCACCATAACCCCTACTGAACCTAAAATGAACCTTGTTTACCCTTTCCTTTTCGAATGGTACCAACAACGTCATGTGCCACTGGATCTCTTTCAAAATGATGAATCCATTATAGAATTCATGGGAATTTGAGATACAATTCCAAATGGAGACCATAAGAAGGGTTTCTACATTGACTTAGATAATTGTGCATACTTTGGCAAGGAAGGTGAGCTTTGTGGTTAGAAAAACTTGAGAAAAAGAGAGGGAAAAAGTTCCAACAAAAATCCTCAATAAAAAAAAGTCCAAGTCACACAGTGAAAACCTCTTTGAGGCGATGGCTAATAAACAAGTAAAAAAAAAATGGACAAGAAAAGTGACCATGCCAAGGGTAAAAATCTCATGGAGATGCCCTTGGAAGAAGATCTCAACCTTCCTCCCGATCCTATGCGTATGAAGGATTTTTCAACAATGCTAGTAGAAGATACCATTGATGTAAACAGTGGCACAGAAGATGACCGAAAAGTGCTCAAGTTGGGAGCTTCACTCTCAGTACGAGAACAAAAAACATTCACCATGATTCTACAAGAATTTATAGATGTGTTCGCATGGTTCTATAAGGATATGTCAGGCTTGGATCCAAATTTGGTAGTGAACAACTTAGTTGTACATTTAGATGCCAAGACCATCAAGAAAAATCTTAGAAAGATACACTCAAGGGTCGATTGCCTAGTTAAAGAAGAGCTAGAAAGATTGCTCATGTCAGGATTCATTCAACCCATTGATTACTTCGTATGGATATCAAATATCATCCCTATATAGAAGAACCCTATTAGGATCAGAATTTGTATAGATTTTAGAGACATAAATAAGGCATGCCAAAAGGATGATTTTCTATTTCCTAATATTGATATGATTGTTGATTCAATTGTAGGATATGAAATGCTATCTCTTATGGATGGATTTCCAGGCTATAATAAGATCAAGATAGCCGATGAAGATCAACACAAGACAACATTCAAAACTTCATGGGGTAATTTCTGTTATCAGGTAATGCCATTTGGCCTTAAAAATGCAGGAGTAACTTATCAAATGGCAATGAAGGTGATTTTACATTATATGATCAATGACATCATGAAATACTATGTGGACAATATCCTCGGTAAATACCAGACGAGGGTAGATCACCCTGATATTTTGCAGCGTATCTTCAAATACCCAAGGGAGTACAAGGTTTGTTTGAACCCAAAGAAATGCGTGTTTGACATGCTGTCAGGAAATTTTCTTGTTTTCATTTTATCACAAAGAGGGATTGAGGTAGTCCAAACTAAAGCTACTACTATTATTGAAATGCCTCCTCCCAAAAACACTAAACAACTGCACAACTTATAAATAAAGATATAGGCTATTCACTATTTCATCTCCCAACTTGCCAAAAAATGTCATTCATTCACTCATCTACTAAAAAAGGATGTTACCTTTATCTGGGGACCAGAGAAACAACAAGATTTCACCTTACTTAAGCAGTACTTAGCCAATCCACCTGTCCTCATGCCTCTAACTCCTGGTGAGCCACTTCTACTGTATATTTCTACCACACAATTTGTTATTGGTGAGTTGCTAGCCCAATATAACCTCGGCCATAAAGAAAAATATGTGTACTATCTTAGTCATACTCTTATTTCTTACGAGCTCAACTACCCTTAGATTGAAAAATCTTGTTTGGCTATAGTTTTTACCTTCTAAAAACTTTGCCATTACCTGTTAAATACTAAAACCAAGCTTATATCAAAAGTTGACCCACTCAAAGACTTGTTATTGAAACCAGCCCTTACCAGTAGAATGGCTAACTGGATCACTTTGCTGAGTGAATTTGACCTCAAGTTTGTGCACGAAAATTTAGTCAAGGGAAAAGTACTTTCTGATCAGTTAGCAAAAGCACCTTTACAAGGAACATAACCTATGAATATGGATCTTCCAAATGCTTCATTAATGTACATTGAGGAATCCTTCATATGGCAGGTGCACTTTGATGGATCTTTTACTTTTCATGGTTTAGGGGTAGGTGTTGTACTAATTACTCCTTCTATGGACCCCATACCTGAGGATTTTCACCTTTTTTTTCCTTACACGAATAATATTGCAGAGTATGAGGTGCTCATTTCTGGGATGAAGCTCGTAATCAAAAGGGACATTCATCATGTTTAGATCATTGGTGACTCACAGTTAATCGTCAAACAAGTCAATGATGAGTACAAATTCAAGGATGAGAATATCATCCCTTACAAGAATCTGGTCAAAAATTTGAAATATTATTTTGTGTGTATCACGTTTGAATAGATTCCAAGAGCACAAAACAGATCTGTAGATGCTATGGCAGCCATAGGTTCTATGCTATGCATTCCACTGAAAAGTAATGATATGCCTTTCTTTGTTAAAAATCTACATCAGCCTTTGTATGACATGTTAGAATCATGTCTAGCTTGTGATGTTTCTGGTCCCAATTCCCCATGGTATGATCCCATCTTCACTTACCTTAAAGACAACACATTCTCTTCTGACATCTCCCATTCTAAAAAAAAAAGCCTTATCCTCTAAATAGTCTGTTGTACCCTCTTAAGAGGTACACTATATCATCATGGCTATGATGGGAATCTGTTACATTATCTCGATACAATAGAGTCAGTCCAAGAGATTAAAGAGGTGAATGAAGGGGTGTGTGGGGCCCACACAAATGGGATGGTTCTAGCTAAGAAATTGTTAAGAGTGCAATACTATTGGCCTACCATGGAAACTGATTTCTGAAAATATGTGAGGAAGTGTGTACTCTGTCAAAAGTATGGAAATTTCATCCATGCCCCATCATAGCCGTTGCAACCCATCATGACCCCATGGCCATTTTCCAAATGGGGACTTGATTTAATAGCAAATCTCACCCCTACCTCATCTTATGGCCATACTCACATCATCACTGCTACAAAATATTTCATTAAGTGGGTAGAGGTTGTGCCTTTGACTTATGTTACAGGAGCTTAGATTTCAAAGTTTATCATGAATTATCTTATCTATCAGTATGGCATTACTACGACCATAGTTACTGACAATGGAAAATAATTCAAGAATAATATAGTGAAGGAAATTTGTCACTGAATTTAGATAAAATTGAAATGGTCTATGCCATATTATCCACAAGGTATTGGGCAGGCTGAAGCCACTAACAAGACTTTTGTTTGAATCATGGAAAATATGGTAAGTAAGACAAGTCGCAACTGGCATCTACAAATCCACCCAGTTCTTTGGGCTTACAGGACCCCTATTCACACTCCTACTGGTGTGATACCCTACTCCCTAGTTTTGGGAATGGAGTTTATCATCCCATTAGAAATTGAGCTTCCCTCCCTATGAATTTATCTTAGGTATTATTTGGACAAGGATGAGGATTACATAGTGGCTAGACTAGAAAAGTTAGAACTCCTTGATGATAAGCACATGCATACTCTAAATCATCTTAAAGTGTATCAGAATAGAGTCTCAAATAATTACAACAAAATAATCACACCTCATGAATTTGAGGTCGGTGATTTGGTCATGAAAGAAAATCAGTTCAACACAAGGGCAGAAAGAGAGAAGAAAGGCAAGTTTGAACCACATTGGATTGAACCTTACATCATTATGTCCAAGTATGATATAGGAGCATAAAAAATTCCCCACCCCAATAGTGATGAGATCCATGAACCTATGAATGCCATGCACCTTAAGTGGTTCTATGCTTAAACATGGCACAAAAAATAAAAAAAGCAAGCAAAAAAGAGTAAAGATACAAAAACATACAAAAAAATTAAAATAAGAGAAATAGAAAAAGAGAAAGTAGGTCATCCATAAGTGAAAACCACACAATTTTGGCACTTTGGATAAGTCCTTGGGTGAAAACTAGTTTTCAGCACCTTGGGAGGATTCATTGTTCACAAGCATCTTGCATCTGAAGGGTACTTTTACTTAGCCTAGGGCTATTTCTGCATCTGCATCCGAGATTCCCTATGAGCCTATTATTGTCAAGCCTTGATTTGGCTTTTTCTCCTATTGTTAATCTTTGAAGGGATGGTCTTTGTCTACTCCCCATCTAACACTGGGGGCACTTCCGCAACTTCACCTTCCTGTTCATAAACACATGGCACCTGCCCTTGTATATTCCTCATCTAACATTGGGGGAATCCACATTTCTCGTTCCACTGTGCATAACTTTGGAAAATCTTGAAAAAACACAAAACCATTCAAAAATCTTGGAAAAACACAAAAAACATTCAAAAATCTTGGAAAAACACTAAAACATTAAAAAAACTTGGATTATCACAAAAACATTCAAAAATGTTAGAAAATCAAAATAATAGAAAATTGTTTCACAAAAATCTAAACAATAGAAAATTGTTTCACAAAAATCAAAATAATAGAAAGATGTTTCACAAAACAATCTTACAAAAACATAACTTTAGTTACTTATTGTATCTTGTTTCTTTCTTTGTTTGCTTTCTTGTATAGTTGTTTCTTGTTTGTACATTTGTATAGTTTATTGCTTAGATGTACTTTGGTAAGTTTTATATTTTCTTTCTTAGATTAGATTCATTTTTCTTACATATGTAGTGTGTTTTTGCATTGCTTATAAATAATTATACATAGTTGTTTTAATTCACGATTGGTTGGCACTGTGTATTTTGTTAACATTTGATTGTGTTTGCTTATTGCATGTACATTGTTTTATTATCACATCATCATCTCTCCATCAAATATCATCACATCTAACATCATCTATACATCGTTATATTAGGAATAAGCTAAGTATACATCACACATGAATGTTAAGCTAATCATCACATATCGTATGCATCAATGGGGGGCAAGAGGGATCACAAATATCAAAATCTATCCCCCCCACACCAATATCATCATGTCATCCCATCCAATAAATCTACGCACATCACATGAGTACAATCAATTTGATATCATCTGAAAATCTATCATCTATCAAAATTAAAGCGCATTTGGTACGAAACATCTCAACTATCATCAGGGATACATACACAATGTGAAATACCAAATCATAGATAGCATCATGACATATCCATAAATCCATGTAATCAATCAGAACAACCATAAAATCCATAATCTCATAGAAACAGTGTCACATCAAAATGTCCATATATACAAGTATAGCAGGTTTGTCTCATAAGAGATATACATCATCGATACAAAATGGGCCATCAAAGGGGATCAACTCAAGAATAGTGACTTCATCAGAGACGTACACCAAATATACTATACATCGATCAAAACACCTTCATCAGAGGTGTGCATCAGATAAATGGGTACATCATATACATATGTCCAGTATGACACCTTCATAAGAGGAATGTATATCATGATGAAAATACAATCAAAGAATACAATGACAATCAAGGCTAACTAGAACCCTTAAAGGGAGTGTCTGGTCTGTAAAATGGAGGACCCATAACCTGTGTCCCACATAATCATGTAGGCTTCTCTCATGGATGCTCCACTGATATCAGTGGCCTCTCTGATCTTGTTGATCCACTCGACAAATTACTATAGGTTGGTGCCCATTGGCCAGCTAGAATTGCCTCATAGTAGATCGAGCAATAATACAAGGCTCTACCCTCCGTTGTAGCTAAGTATTGATGAGTATGAGATGTCACTATTATCCCATCTATGCATCAAAATGATCTTACCTTTGTTGTTATTCGTGTAACCTCGGCTTGGCCCATTGCTCGCTCTGCGCGAAGCCGATATCTCTTGACTATCATTGGCCATAGCTAGGTCTGAGCATGCTGTAGTAGGCTCGTCACTTGAGCCATCTCACATATCTACTAGAAATTTATGGATCCATATCTCCCCTGACCAGCTTGGGATCTAGCCTGGTCACGCTCTGCTATCATGGGCAGAATATGAGATCGGGCCTGATCTCTCTCTGCTATCAACTACCACAACTAGTTGCTACTGTCCCAATGGAGAAACCTCAGAGGAACCAATGGAGCTTGTCCCTATCCCTAACCTTGAACTTGTCCATGGGCATGTCCCCAATCTCGTAGTATTGACCTTGGATTGTCTGCATAACCCTATCCCTGTGCCTCATCCTATCCTGGTGTCGTGCCCTTTTCTTGTCCCTGTAAGGGCACATGCATCCTCTTTCCAAGATCTTGTACTGGACCCTTCCCATAATATCATTTCCCATCAAATGGATCATCATCCTGACCTACGGCTATGACCTCATCACTACTATATGTGACCTTGGCTGGTGCTCACACACCTGCTCC
This sequence comes from Taxus chinensis, assembly GCA_019776745.2. NCBI lineage: Eukaryota > Viridiplantae > Streptophyta > Pinopsida > Cupressales > Taxaceae > Taxus > Taxus chinensis. Next base: position 402,620,410 of record CM034156.1, read on the forward strand.
CCATGCCTCATCTGATATGGTTAGGCGCCATGGCAAAACAATCACATACCAGGCCATGTACTCTAGTGTGGTGCCTAGGTCTATAACCTATCGTGTAGGATCCCAAACCTATGGTACCACCTATAGGAAGCTAGCCCTAGCTCAAGCTACATGTATACGTGACCCCATAGTCTACCTCTCTGACATCCCGAGTGGGCATACAACATATCAGGCTGGGTGTGACGCCCATAAACTCTATCCAGCTTTCGGTGATATAGGTCTCATCTTATATATCTCGAGTAATATAACTGTGACTACCTAGAAGGAAATTCTCTACCGTACAAATGATAAGCTCCACTCCATCCTCGGGGCCACTATATATGTCCGTAGGGCCTCCAAATGATGTCTTTATCCAGTAACTTGTTAAAATCTTGATGTGTAGTAGTAAATGCTACCTAGGTGCCCCTCCTACATCACTTGCCACTAGAAACCCATACCATGAATGTCGGCTCCTCTGATGCTCAGGTGTGCAATGAACCTATAGGATGCTTGATCGTTATATGGTCCCAAGACCATATTCTATATTAAAGACAATGGCCCCACCATCATTCTCACAGTGATAGGAAATCAGGTGTAAATCCTAGTACAGATGTGTCAGTATGCACTAGCCCCATCAATATCTGGTACATCGCTTAACACTCCATATACTAATGTCATCAGCCCCATCAGAAATAATGTCCTAGTCTTATCAGTGAGTAAGAACCCACTAATATGAGCCATCAAGTATAGTGGTCCCCAGTGTAGGGTCGAATCTAGTATGCAGTTATGCAAACACACTATCATACCCTTGTGAGGTATCTCCTCACAACCAAAAAGGTCACTAATCGTGGTAGTAATATGACCAAATTCACTCGTATACTTGATCATAGAACCTATAATAGGAACATGAAAAATCTGCCACACATCCTCTAGTGTGACAATCATCTCTCCTCTAGGGCACCTAAAACACTTGCTCTCACTATGCCACCACTCAATCAAAGTGGTCAATAAGCCATGATCTAAGGTGGTAGATGGAATCTGTGCTACATATCCCAAACCAACCACCTCCAATAGAACCGCCATTGCATGACGGTTGTGTTGGTGCATACTCCCCTCCATCTCAGTAATGCAAGTATGTTGCTCTTGCGTCTACAACGCTAGAAACCATCTCTACAAAAACATGATATGTGTTATACACTGATAATTTCTTCTAAGTCCTATCATTCTTCTATCCTCTGCTGAATTTTCTCTTTCTTCTAACTATCATTTTTGACATTTATTTCTTCTTGTTTCTCCTAGGAGTCTGTGTGCCATGTATGAATGTGCATGTGCATGCATGTACACATATGTGCACATGTGTGCGGGCATACAAATATATGTGTGTGTGTGTGCATATGCATATGCACATCCCTTTTAGTGTGCACATTTGTGTGTGCAGCATACGCCTATGATGGAACTTGCACCATGGTTTTCAGTCACTACGTGTGTGTGCACTAGTGTTTTTGTGCATACACATGTGTGCATGTGTCATATGTATGTGTGCGGATGCACATACACATTTTTATGGCATATGTGCATGCACACGCACATGTTCTTCAAGGGTACCTATGAGATAATAGGGGTGCATGCACCCTCGTGCATGCACACCTGTGCCATACCCTACCTCTGACAAACTACTAAATTCATTAAATGTGGCCTTAGTTGCAAAAATTGATGAAGTAGGTCAGGCTACTCACAAAGAAGCCATCGTTTGCGTGTTGGGCATACTCCCAAACTCGGTCGGTGTGTCTCTGATGGGCTCATCCTCTCACCATGGTCCTCGTCACTATCGGGGGTCTTGCAGTAAAATTTTGGCAGTGTTCAATGACAAATGAATTGGTCACTATGATTTACCCCCCTCGGGGGGTATATTAAGCCATTTTCACCCGCTATGGTTCCTAGATGCTTGTTTCGACCACTATTTTCGCTTTAATTTTTCTTCTATTTATTTTGTTTAAATAATTATTTTTTCTTTAATTTTCCATTGTTTTGGGGCATTCTTTGCCAACTGGTACCCCTTTCTTCTCACTAGGACAATTTTTATTGCTCCTAAGCGATATCCTTTCCTCTACACACTCCATCGAATAATTATTTTTTATTAAATAATTATTTTATTAATTTTTCTGCTATGCTGGGGCATTATTTGCCACCTGCTACTTCTTTCTTTTCCCTAGGGCATTTCTTTTACATCTGGGAGATTCTTGTTGATTCTTATACTTTCTTCTATGCATCCAACCCATCCAAAAAGCAATACAAAAAAACAACAAAAACAAACAAATCAATTCAAAATCTAAAAAATTGTAAAATTTACAAAAATAGGCAGACAGCTCATGGCAGTTGAAGCTTGTGTCTTGCGCATGGTATTATTTCCATATCTTGTTGGAAATTTCACATCTTCACAGATTAAACAACTTGTAGATCATCATATTTACAACCATTTTCAAAGCTAGCCTACTTGCTTCGTCAGTACTCTGGGGCACATATAGTTGTTTGGTACTATTTCGTAGTGCAGTACACTTTTTCATTGGATCTAGTGTCCTTCATCATCTTCCCTTGCATGTATCCTAGCTTGGGGCATCATCTTGCATGTATCCTAGCTTGGGGCATCATTTTTAACCCTTGTCATTAATCATGAATGTTTGGGGATCTTCATCTTGATAAAAAAACAATTTTTAGAACCATTTTTACCGTTGTTGGTTGGAATATGTGTGTGCGTAGTTGTTTTCCCTATTAAATGAGCTTGTTTCCTTCTTATATTTCTTTGCTTTTTGTATGTTGCATTGAGTGGGTGCTTCAACAATGGACAATTGTTCATAGTATAGATTTTCATGTCATCCTAGTTTTTTTGTATGCCTACATTTTTAATAAAGACCAATGACGTAGATCTTTGGCAATATGATGAAAATAAAGTTGTTTTAATACACTGGATGAAAGCTTAATCTTTTCTTTCCATCTTCATTCTTCCTCTACATTATTCTCCCATCAACATTATTCCTCTTATTCACCTAGGGCATCTTGCTCCTGCTCATTCTTCTATCCTTTCTCTCATCTTTTTCGACCGTCAATTACCTTCTTTCATCACCCCATCAACACTCGAGGGGGCATCTACCACTTCTACTAATTTTTCTTCTACACTTTAAAATTTATCAATCTACTATCTTTGAAGTGATGTCACTTATGCCACCCCAAAGAGGGGAAAATTTAGACACCTATAATTTAGCTCAAGTAATTTAAGTACTTAAATTGTGATAAGTATACCCTTTCCCACAAATTGACGACATATCATCAATATAGCATATTTTCTCTGCTATCATCGTTAATTAATCATATTACACTAGTTAATTAACTCTTATGTCTAACCAATGTACCAATTAACGACCTTCCGTTAATCAGTTCCCCTTTCTATCTAGATTAATTAATTAATTATAATTAATTAAGCTCCCCTTTCTATCTATATTAATTAATTATTTCTAACTAATTAAGCTCCCCTTTCTATCTATATTAACTATTTATTTTTAATTAATTAATCCTCCTTTTCTATCTAGACTAATTAATTATTATTAATTAATTAACTTCCTCTTCCATTAAGTCAATGGATCATCATTTTTCTGATTAAATCCCTCTCATAGTATAAATCATCCTAATTATTCCTCTAAAAATGTTTTATAAGCTTGCACACTTATTAATTAATAAAGCCCTTCAAACCCCATGGGTCACTAAAGGACAAAATAAACTCTCCTAAGGTTGAATCAACCCTTTCTTAACCTCTCTTATCCACAACTAACCCAACCTCTCCATTTATCCCACATGAAGGAGGATGTAGAGATTATTTTATCCATTGGGCTATATAAAGATCCCTCCTCCTACCTTTACACTTACACTTACTTCTTGATAAGAAAAAATGAGCATATAGTAAATACACTATAGCCATTTTTATCATCTTTGAGCATTTCTCCATTAGAGTGGAACTAATGATCATCCTTTTGCATTTAAATAATTAATTTAGTGTTGTGAAGAAAAATGGAGTTAATCAAGAAAGGCCTAATAAGCCATGGCTTGATGAACCTCCATCTTTGATTATCTTGGATCAAGCAACCACTATCTCCTTTTGATATCTAAAATATCTACATAGGTCTAGTTTATTGATTTAGCTTTCTAAAAGAGTAGAGAAATAAATGTTAGTATGTTAGCTTGAGGTTCATTTTCAAAGTTCTAATGCATAGTATTGGTGTTTATTACTTGTTTATCTCTTATCATGATAATGTTTTGATTTCAATTTAGCTTTTTTGTAGGACTACTAGGTGTTAGTTCTAACATTCTTGACTTAGCTAAACAAAATCATGCATACATGTACAGTGGACAAGTAGAAGAGCTAAACACTTGATAATGCTACTAGTGGGGAGGAAAATAAACATGAAACCCCCTAATTGTATGAGTATGTATGGGAGAATCATGTAACATCATTTAGAAGATCGCTAAATTATTTAACAATATAATTATTTTTGAAACCTTAATTGGAGAGTCATAATACAATGATAAACAATAAAGTACACATCTAACCTTATTAATAAGATATATAAATATGAAACCCTAAGCACAAGAGATGGAATAAGAGACTTAGTTAATTTTGTAATAATCTTGAAGATGTGCCGAGATGGATAACTGATGGAATAGGAAGTTAGACTATCACAACCGAGCCCAGGAAAATGTAGAATTGTTGGGAATGTTAGGACTTGGGAATTTGGAATGGGTTAGGGGTGCCTAGGCACCAAAAACCTTCTGTAGGTTCATGTGACTGAGAAGAACCTTAGAAAATTATTTTTACAGTGTTACAAGATGTTTGCTAACCCTCATTATTGATCTCCTATAGGTCGCTGGAAGATCATCGAAGTCTCTTATAACCTACATAGCAAATGACCACCTGTAAAACTCCAAAATAAATTAAATATAAAAAATAAAAAGATGCAAATGGGGAGTGAGAATGACCCCAAATGTCACCTGACTAAGTTAAGTTATAATCTGGGTGTTGCACTACATTTTAGACTCCATATAGTTCTCTTGTGTGTGTGTGCATGTGCGTGTGCGTGTGCGTGTGCGTGTGCGTGTGCGTGTGCGTGTGCGTGTGCGTGTGCGTGTGCGTGTGCGTGTGCGTGTGTGTGTGTGTTTGTGTGTGTGTGAAAGAAGTATGCCCTAGGTGGATATTGTGCAAAAATGATTTAATAGTGAGAAATAAATAGTTATAACAATGTAAATAGATATGTGGATGTCAAAATGAACTTCCCCTCTTATGAAGTGTATGCAAAAAATGTAGTTCTTTGTCCCTTGAATGAAGCTAGATGGATCCTTTGATGCTCTTAGAGTTCATTTGGATGTAACCTTTGGTGATGGTAATAAATTATTACAGTTTGGTCTTTTAATTTGATCACATGAAATTGTATTTATATGATTATCTTATTTAAATTTTGTAATTAACCGCTAAAAGGCCGACCCATGAGAAATCAAGATGCCCAAGATCTAAAAGAGGCCCAAACGAGGTGAGTAAGATACAAAGAAGTCAAGGGAACCTAGGAGGATGAGGGATCTTGGGTGCTAGCATCGTGGCTGGGTTTTTGTGTTTAGACTCAGATAAAATGAAGTCACAAAGCTCAGACTAGGCATTGGGGTGTGTAAGACCAAGAAGAAAACCAAAGAGAAAGTAAAGAATCCAAAAATAATGGTCAATTAGTAATTTTATCACTTAGGAATCATATGAATGGAAGTATGTGATTAGGACCTAAAATGTACCCAAAACATGTGATTTAGTGTCTACAAGCATGCTGAGTGGACAAGTTATGTGAGGACTTATCGCAAAATGAAGCGTGGAGACTAGGAAAGGAAAGTGACCCTAGGGGTGAAGCATATGTGTAGCTTATACCTGTTATTGTGCTTTTATTTTCTGAATTATATTTCTTCTTGATGCGTAATAAGGAAAGACCTGTAAAAGAAGAGAAAAAGAGTAGTTAGTGGTGAAAATTAACTTGTAAAAATTAACATGTTATTCATTAATCTAAAGTCATTTAATCATCAAACCAAGGGATGTAAACTTTCAGTAATGCCAATGTTTTATATACAGTTACAAAGTGTTTAGGAGGTATGGAAATAAAATAGTTTTCTCTACTATACTTAAAATAAAAAATCTTGAAAGTACAATTATGAAAATAAACTCAACTCGGACTAAAAGTAAATAGCTTCCAAATACTATAACTAAAACAAAGCTTGTAAATTCATAATACAAATAAAGGAATGAATTTTTTTCTAATTTATCCAGGTAGTGAAAAGAATAAACAAACTATGGTTGGGGTTAGTATACCACAAGTGGATCCTTTCTTGGTGTTAATCCTTCCTAAGGCTTGTACCTAAGAGTTACTTGAACAAAACTCATATTCATTATTGATATGGAAGGAAGGGTACATTTAGGAGCAAATTAACTTATGTATTTGTATATCCTCTATTCTAATTCTCTGTCTAGATATTTATACATCGCATAAATTTCCAAAATTATTCCTTTTCTTTTATATTTCATGTTTTTAGTAGAACATGAGAAGAAGAATTCGACTAGGAGTTCAAATAAATCAAGTAAAAATATCAAACAGATTATCTAGAGATTCGAATGATGCAATAAAATTAATCAACATGTGTTTATATGTCAAACACATAACTTAAGTAACCGATCAGTTCAATCAATCAGTTCTCAAATCATGAATTCAATCTATCATTTCCTCATTAATTTGTAACAAATAACAAGATCTAGAGTTAATTTATCTTCAGTTCTCATGTTCTAGTTTGTAGTTGCCTTCTCCACGATATGTACAGGATTGGAGTGTTTTCCTTCATGTTCCTATAGATCTTCATAATCATGATTTCCTTTTCTATAGGTGATCTTATTTAGCTATGGATTGGTTACTATGGACAGGTCATTTGGCTATAGGTGAGTCCCTTTCACTGCAGACAAGTAGTTGTGGATGGGCCTTTGCTGCATATAAAAATTTGCTTACAATAAAGAGTGACATCACACATATCATCATTTAATCAACTTATTGCAACCATAAGAAAAATTCATACTCGAAATACCACAAAATAAATTTAACTAGTAATAACTATATTAATTGGTATCATTCCAATAAGTTCAAGTTATAGTGATGATGTTCAACAATATGACAGACAAATACAAGGACATAGTCTACAAGGATTACCAAAATTATAGAGGATAAATTTTTTATAAAAGGAATTTAATCAACTCATCACATCCCCAGGCTTAATTTCTTGAATGTCCTCATTCAAGTTTCCTTAGTTTCTACATGAATGGTGTTGCATACTCATCTGAAGTCCATTTGAGTATCCATACTTTCTAGTTCTATTAAAAAGTAAACTCCATTCATCTTGAACATGTTCATGAATCTATCCTATAGTATTTCATTCAATGGCTGATCACTTGACCAATGTGGTTTTGGAAAGTGGATGATTTGGGGATGACAAAGAATTAGGAACCATTTTTCTACACATCTAGTGGCAATGTGAATACATGCATTCACTCTTCTGAGAGTAGGTATTGTGTTAGGGTATGAATGTATCTCCTTCTGTTTCAATTCAATAGACGGGTCATTCCAGCACATTCTTTATGATTGAACTATCTAAATTCCATTATTTTTAATCATATCTCTGACCTCCTCATGAGTTTATTTCCTTATCTTGCCATACCCTTCATCTAATTTTTTTATTTTGCACATACTTTCCATACTTCTCTATAATTTATTTAGTGTTACCATCTTTATCCTAGACTATCAGTCATTTTACTTTCTCCAAATGCTTGTAGTCCTCCATTTATCTCTCCCTATCCAAATCATACAAAAAATAAGAACAAAATGCTTTAACCAAAACATATCCAATGTATAGGACTGGGATCCAGTCTCGATCATACTCAAGAGCATAACTATACATGTAGAATTCACAAAGTGGAAAATTAGTTTCACGAGGGTTTTTAAGGTATAACCTAAAGAAGCTCCTAGCTCCACTAATGTCAAATGACAGGTCAAAGTTGATAGAGGTAACCTTGAGTTGCAACAAATTTTCTTGTAAGAAACTAGCATAGACATTAGAAGGAGACTTATATTTGAATATCTCATGGGACACCTTAAGTGTCTATTCTTTCTTTTTCATTAGCCTTTCAATTTTACTATCTTTTTCCTTTGTTTTTTACTTGTACTGGAAGATGAGTTCTTTCTGTTCTCTTTCATACTTTCCTTTCAACCTATATACATAGGTTTCAAATTGATTCACCCAGTAATCCATCAATGTTGTTTGAGTTGTCATCTCCCTGCAAATTAGTTTAACAGTATCTCTTACAACTTATTTGATGACAATTTGTGGCTATAATGGGGTAACATTTACGTGTTGCATGCTAGCATGTGGTAAAAATAGTGGTGCACCTTTTTTAATTACATTAACCACAACTATCGGGGTATGTTTTTGTATTTGTTCAACTCCCACATAAATCTGCTCTCCCTCAATTCCATAAACAAAGTGTTCAATGACCTCCTCAATAGATTAGGGCATGTGTTCAAATTCAATTGGTACACCAATTCCTCCTTCTCTATCTTCCTCAGTGCCTTCTAATACATGAAATGTTTCATGAGTATGAATTACTACTACATGATCCTCAATGCACTCCTTAGGGTACTCTTATGCAATTTCTCCTTTAAACTTTTCTTCCTCTCTCTCTACATGGCCCTCGACATGCACTGTCTCCACATTCTGGGCTTGGTATTATTGTCCCTCAATGGGATCTTCAGGGAATTTTTTCTCATGGAATGTAGCATCATCACTTCCTTGCTTTGTCTCCATGGGCTCAATTTTCTCCTCAATAGCTTCCACATCACTATCAAGTGATATGGTTTGTGACCTTGTTGATTTGGAGGTTTTTGGCCATTTTTTTTTAGCCTATGAGAGAAGCTCTGTGGTATAGGGGTGGACTTGGAATATTTTATTTTACCCTTTGGGTGGATGATTCATGAGTAGAAAATTCTAAGAGCGTTTTAGAAATAAATATTCTTTTAGGGGATACAAGGATAAGATTTTCTTCAGCATGTGGTAAATTTCCAAAGGTAGGGTGTTCATTTGGTTGCGGTTCAGGTTGGGAGGTAGAAGTTGTGAGATCATATACATATGTGAAATAGCTTCCATTACTTCTTCTTCTCTTTCTTTTATTTCCCAAAAAATCATTTATATCTTTTGAACTTGAGAAATCCCCCCATCCTATCTCAAAATGATCCATTTGTAGGGTGTGCTTTATAATCAGGGTGATGATACAATAGTGTGATAGTCCAGACCTACCTATTTGTGCCTCCCTACTCATTTTCTTCAATATTTCATGTAATAAATTTGGCATGTTAACTTATATATTATTCTTAAAGTGATTGAGTAATTTAAAGTGAACTAGATTTAACCAAGAGTATCTCCCCTCACAGGTAAAATACTTGATAATATAATTTGGAAATTCAGACCAGAAAGGTTTGAGATAAGTTTTGTGTGTACCTTGTCTATCATTGAAGAATAAATCATCTTCATTGGAAAATTACCTTATGGCCGCCACCATATTTTCTTTCTCAAAAAATGGTTCACCCTGTGCACGAAGTCCAATTACCTCTGCCAAGATATCATCACTAATTATCACTAATAAAACCTTTATTTTTTCTTCTTTGTCTTTGAATATATTGCAAAATTCTCAACCATTGATTTGTTAAAATCCTAAAATCACTTTATGTAGTCCAGCCACCCGTTATCTCAAAAATATAGTGAAATTTGAGGGTTTCTAAAAATCTGAGAGTGCTATATAAGTTCATGGAGAATCAACTATCCTCCCATCTTGAATCTGATGTTTTCTCTGGTATCAACATGTAGTCAAAAATTTATTTATTTTTGAAAAATGTAACTCAATTGAGTTGTGTGCATGATTTGATTATTTTCAAATTTTGAGTCTGAAGCACATGCAACATAGTTATAGGAGAGGTAATTAATTGATGTGACTGTATGAATCATGCAAGGTAAAGTGATATGATGGTATGTGCTTACTTGTAGTGAAACCTCATAGCATAAAGGGAATCAATATTTTAAATGCATCGAATAATTCATGATTTTGCATAAATATTAATTAATAATAATCATTCTAATCATACTTTAATAAAGTGATAGTTAAGTGCACTTATCTCAATGCATGTTTAGAATGATTGTGTGTGCTCTATTTAATTTACACCATTGTTGTATACATGCTTGATATAATGTTGCAGACATTTCTATGATTCTACATGCATATGTTGGATTTATATTGGCTTCTCTTTACTACAATCGACTGACTCTCAAAGAGGGAACATTGATCTATTGGGGTACTAGCTATCTTTTCCTTCATCTTTCACACTTGCAGATATTTTTATCTTCTTCATGAAATCATGGGCTCTATGTTAAATGAGAAATCAAAATAGGAATCTTCTGCATGTTGTTGCAAGTGGACCTTTAGTCATTGCATGCTCTCCTTGTGATGGAGATCATACACTCTTGTAACCATCTAACATCAAATCCTACACAATAGATGTAGATACTCAAAATTTGTAATTCTCATTTTCCTTATTATTCACACTATTATATTTATACAAGTTACTATTTAATTCATACATCCCCTAATATCCTTCACAGCTATAAAAACCCATCTTTACCTCTCTTAAAACCACCTAAAACCACTTATGAACTAAAATCAAGTAAGAAAAAAAATATCAAAACAATTCTATAACCATCTCAACCCCTTGACATCATCTTCTAACACCCCTTAACCATTTACACGTAGCCTCAAACTAAAAATTCATTATTAGAAGTGATTTCAACCACTTTGTAGATGTTTCCCCATAAAAACCAAATCACCAGTGATTATAAATAGCACTTTTGTCCTCTCCCTTAATGATCTTCAATCTCAAATATCATACATCCTTTTTTTTCCTCACACTTCATGTTCTGACAATACAACATTTAGGACATATTCAATCATTATCAAACATAAATATCATACATTTTAAATAATCTTTAGTAATCATTTTCATACGTCAAGCTTCAAGCACCATTCCAGCATAGCTCACACACTTAGGTCTCTCTTGTTGAAGATTTGAGGCATCATTTAGCTCTAGATCAACTCAAACGTATTAATTGACTCCTTTTTATCATTTTTCTTATCATATCAAGATTGTAAATCAATCAAAAATATCATCTTAAAGCTCTAATCTCTCGTTTTTATCAAAATTTTCAAAAACACAAAAATCTCTAGTGATTCACTCAAATCGCTAGCGATTGGCCTAAATCACTAGCGATTCTTGTCAAGATTATCATTTTATGAATTTTATCAGATCCTTTATATTTAAAATTATTGTTTCCAAGCATGGCTCATTGTTAAATGTAGTTCTTTTTCGTTCACATCCAATTACTAGCATTTACATCCTTCCAATAGTCTGATAGCCATTCTAGGAAAAATAAAACAATTTACACGATCTCACACTTTGCGCAATTTGATTTTCTAACACCAACCAAGTCATAATAGAACAATTTTAATTCCTCCACAAGATAAAACAAGAAATTGATGAATTCTGGTATGACTACTTTCAACATGTCTAAATTGCATCTACCCTCGTTTAGGCCACCTTTGAAGCTACTTAGAAATTTCCTATCCATCTTGAATTCTAAAGATATTATCTGATATCTATTTTTTATTGTTTATCATGTATCCTTATCATTTATTTTATCAATCTACTTAATTTTCTATAAAAAAAATGACATCGTCCAAGGAAGTCCCTTTAAATTCCTAGAATTGTCCTTTGCTGAACATCTTGTCTATCCATTTATCTAATCCTTTCTGTTTAGTGTCTTTGAGAGAAGGTTTCTTTACAAGATAGGATGACTTTCACATTCATTCAAATGAGACAACTTAAATCGAACACCAGCTTCAACATCCATCTCTGTGGGTACCGATAAACCCCGTCGTCTTCTGAGGTTGGTTTTGTTTTTATTTTTTCATGTCATTAATTTAAAGTAGAAAGGTAAAAAAACTCTGAAGAATAAAAATTATAAGAAAATAAAATGTGTTAGCTAAGTGTTGCCAATCACCAAAAGGGTTTATCACAACACTTTTATTCAACATTGAAATATCCAGCAAGATGAATATACTAAGGCCATTGAAATTTCTCAATCCTCTAAAATATTAGAAGATGAATAAGTAGGATCAACTTCTGATTTTAAATATGATGTTATTATTTCCATATTTCTTTTTCCTCCTTTGAATTACTGCATGAAGGTACTTTTTTCAGTTGACTTCTTGTACAATCTCAACCTATGGCCATTCAACAATAGCTTGAACCTTACAGGGTCTATGGTGGTGATTTTTACAGATCCATTGGGAAATATTTTCTCGATCTCATAGGGTCCTATCGACCTTGTCTTGAGTTTTCCCATATGGTCCTTATACTTTGAATCAAACAAGAGCTCCCAATCACCTTCTTGAAACTACATTGTCTTGATGTACTGGTCATGCCATTCGATTCTTTGCTTCTACACCACTTCTGTATTATGCAAAACTTGTTTTCTTATTTCATCAAACTCATAGAGTTGGATAATCCTTTTCCTTTTTGCTTCAGATAGATCTATATCTATTTCAAGTGATTTCCTTTGTTTTTGTGCTCAAATTCAATTGATAAAACAACATTCTTACCATACAAGAGTTCAAATAATGTGAAGTCAGTTGTTTCTTTTCATGTTGTGTTAAATTCCCATACTACCTTTGGAATTTTGTCTGCCGAATCTTTTTGTTGGAGTGTAATGGTCTTTGCCAAGATAGCCTCAATCTCTTTGTTTATCACCTCTACCTATCCATTATATTGGGGAAGGTATGGTGTAGACTTCCCGATTTCATATTCTTTAGCTAGATCAAAAATTACATCAGTAGTAAATGTTATACCCTAATCATTGAAAATATCCCTTGGAAATCCATATTTGGTGAAGATATGATCATAGAGAAACTTGGGCTACTTTCTCACTTTTCTCACTTGGAAATTCCTTCACTTCTATCCACTTACATAATTTGTGCATACCAAGATGTACTCCTTCTGCTAAGATTTAGGATCTATGGGGCCAATGAAGTCCAAGCCCCATTTTTCAAAAGGTTGTAAGACCAAATGAGGTTGTAATGGTATTTCATCAAATTTGGTAGGATTTCCCATTCTTTAACACTTATCACATCTCCTAGTGTAACGTGTTGCATATTTATATAGTGTTAGCCAATAATAACTAGTTTTTAACACTATTTGCCTTGTTCTTTTTGTAGCAAAATGTCCTCCACAAGGTTCACTGTGGAAGGTTCTAAGGACATCATATATTTCCTCATCATCTATACATCTTCTCATAACACGATCTTTCCTTGTATGAAATAGAAAAACAAGTATCCAAGAAAAATGCACTCTTTTTAACTATATATTTATTCTCAGAGTATAAGTAGTGTGGAGGTGTTTTTACTGAAACCAAATAGTTGGTTATGTCTACGTACCAAGGTTTTTTCATAGATATAGTAAATAAGTGTTATTTTGGAAAAGATTCATCAACTGCATGATCTTCATCATTAGTCTCCATTCTTGAAAGGAAATTTTCTACCACATTTTCCTTGCTAGCCTTATCCAATAGCGCAACATAATAATCTTGTATAAGGAGTAACCATCTGATGATTTTGATGCTTACTATAGGTTTTTTATCAAATGTTTTATTACATCATAGTCAGTGTGAATGTACATTGGATAACCTATGATGTAGTGTCTAAATTTATTAATAGCATATACAAATTCCAAGAAATGCTATGTTATTGTGTAGTTGAGATCAGAATGTTGCAAGTTATTGCTAACATAATACATTTCATAATTCATAACTCCATCCTTTTTTCCTAAAATAAATCCAATGGAATGGTCTGATACATCAATATGGATTTTGAAGGGAAAGTTCTAATCAGGTCTTCTTAGTATAGGAGCAGTAGTTAACATTTTCTACAAAGTTTGGAATGCAGTATCAATTTTTTTAGTCCACTTAAAGGAATCATCCTTTCCTAATAATACAAATAATGGCATTGCAATCTTACTAAAATCTTGTATGAATCTCGTGTAATAAGAAGCATGGCCTAGAAAGCTCCTAAAATCCTTTTTATTCTTTGGTTTTGGATGATTTATAATTACAAATATCTTGGATGGATCAACTTGAATTCCATCAGAAGAAAGATAGTGTCCCAATACTATACCTTCAGATATCATCATGTAGCATTTTTCATTTCATAAGGATAAATTGTGCACTTTGCATCTCTACAAAACTTTGTCCATATTTTTCATGGCTTCTTCAAAATTTATGCCATGTACTATGAAATCATCCATGTATACCTCCATGTAGTGATTTGTTAGTTCTTAAAAGATGTTCAAGACTTCCCTCTAAAATGTAGCAGGTGCATTACACAAGCCAAATAGAAGAATAAAATATGCAAATTTTCCCTATGGTCATGTGAGGGTAACTTTTTATTTATCCTCTAACATAATCTAAATTTTATTATAGCCACTTTATCCATCAAGAAAAGAGAAATACTTCTTACTAACCAAAGTATCAAGTACTTGATCAATGAAAGGAAGTGGAAAATGATCTTTCTTTGTTGTTGCATTAAACTCTCTATAAGCTACAAATATCCTCCATTTTCCATTATTCTTTGCACAATGACAATGGGTGATACCCAATGACTATCTAAAATTGGATATATAAATCCAACATCCAATAACTTGTTCAATTCTCTGTTTATAATTTCCCTTACTTCTGGGTTTATTCTTCTTTGTGGATACCTGATTGGTTTATAAATATCTTTGATATAAATCTTATGATTACATGCATTAGGATGAATCACATGCATGTCACCATAATCACATGCTAACGATGTTTTATGTTTTGGTAGAAAAGTAATCAACAATTGCTCTTTTTGTATACTTAGCATTTTTTTTACATTAAGTAGCCTTCCTAGATATATTTCCACTTGCTTGGAGAGATCAATAATTGAACATACATTTATTCTCATAGAATTTAGTATGTAATCATGGGTAATAAATTGATGGAGAATACAACTCTTACCTGGAATATCCATGGTGCTTTATTGTGGTAGAAATTGATTCAAGGGGAAATTTAAACACCTTAATCTTGCATCTAATTCTTCATTTCTTCCATATTTATTCTGTAATACATTAGATAGAACAACATGTTATTATTTTCATTTAATTGTACAATACTTCTCTCGTATCATTAGTAGCTGCATAGAGTTTTGATCTGCTTCTAGTTATTCTACCCAAATTATCTTATCTTCATCGTTTAACAGTTGGGTAGGAGGATAGAGCATTATCTTTTTAGTACCACTTCCATTAGAAATAATTATGTTTCTATAACTCAAACCTATGAATACATCAGTAATGGCCAACCATGGCCTTCTTAGGATGATAGGATATCCTCCTAAAATTTATTTTGGTTGTAGAACAATTAAGTCAACAGCGTATTCCAGAGAATCTACCACCACAACTATGTCCTCAAGGACTCCTTAAGGTATCACTATTGATATGTCTAGAAGTTATGATACTGTAGATGTTGGCCTTAGTCCTAATTTCAAAGCATCCATAATTTTCTTGTTCATGACGTTAATGGATTCTCCTAAGTCAATCATATTATTCTTTATCATTGTGCCATTAATTATAATTTTTACTAAAGGACTACCTGGATATATGTATTTTGGTAAAACTAAATTCCCAATCATGATATCAACCAACTATTTAATAACCTGTACAGTGGATGGATCCTTCATTTTTCTGCTTGGTTTTTTAATGCATAGATCCTTAATCCAAATTTTCATAGATGGTAATATCCTTGATGGCTTGAATCAATAGAATTTTGACACAAATATCCCTCTATTGATTGACAAAATTAGAATCATATTCTATTTTGAGGCCATTCTTCTTTTCTTGTAATCTCTCTGGAAATGGTGGTTCATTAGTTTGTTATTTACCCTTTCTAGAACTCTTTTCAGGTTGTTGCAGATCATATTTTATCTTGTTCTCATTTTTTTATGGATCATTCTATAACAAATGTGGTTCATCTATAATCTCTTTAATGGTGGGTCCAATTGGTGTAGGAAGTTCTCTTCCTAAGCAGAGATGGATGTTATTAACATCAACGGAATAGATAGGGTATTGAGATGGTTCAGTGGAATAGGTTGGCTAAGTAGATTTATTTTAGGGGTTATTCATTAGTTGAGTTTGTAGTGTGGTTGCTTTTGGATGAGATCCAGGTTAGAGATTTATCATTAAAGCTTATTAGGGCAGACAAGGAGGTTACTGGTAATTAGGAGGTGGGTTATTCCATTTTTATCATTCTCTCCTAGGCTACTACCATGATTAAGGGGGTTTTTTCCATTGTTTTTGGCCTAAAAATTGAGGTTGTCATTGTTTTTAGTTTTGGATATGGTATGGAGCCCAACATTGTTGCGGATTATCCCAAAGAGGGGGTTGCATATATGGATTATTAGCCCAATTATAAAATTATGGCATAGGGACTTATAACATACCTCCTTATCTTGGCGGCCACGGTTTTATTTGAAAAACATATAAGAATTTAACATCCTCTATCTCCCACACCTTGAATAGAGTTGAAGCCTCCCTTTCTTATGCAATGTTGGCCAATCCTTTGCATCTGCATTCATATTTATTTCTTCTACATGCAAAACAGAACTTTGTGAGTGTTTCATATGCATCTTATCTTTTCTTCTTGGTATGTAGAGCATCTAATTGAGTGTCCATGTCATTGAAAGTATCTTTCTTTATGTTCTTAAACATATTAACAATCTCTGACTTGGATATGTCCCCAATTGTTTTGGTAGATGATCGTCCTCTTGATCTTAAATTTATTATTCTCTTCATAGTGGCTTTGGAGTAATTCATGCAGGCTTCATCTATTTCCTCAAAGGTAAATTTTGATATGTCTCTAGCTCCAATCATATCTAGGGCATCCATTTCCTCCTCACTAAGTCCCTTTAAAAAGAGTAATTTGAGAGACTCAACAAGTAGTCTTGTGTGCCTTGTCTTCTAAACACAGAATAAGAATCTTCCAGTGGCTCGTCATCCTTCTTTTCCATCTTGTAGATTTCATCACCTCCTTTGTTACTTGGTTTACAATATTCCTAGAAATTATTGAGAAACTTATCCATCATCTATGCCCAAGTGTTAATCGCATCTCTTCCTAAACCCATGAACCATATCAAGGCTGCATCCTTGAGTGTAACATGAAACAACTTTAGTTTATGTGTATCAATGGTATAATCATAGCTCTTACATAATACATCGAAATAAAACAAAAATGTGTCTAGGTATACATTCATGGATCCATTAAAGTTAGGAAAGGCAGAGGGATAAATATTCTTCTTCTAGCATCAGCTTCAACATTTTTGGAAATAGGAAACTCAAATGTAGTTGCCCCATCTTCAACATTTTGGTTCACTTCTTCTGCTATGTCTGGCTGATTAGGAGTAGCTTCTGAAATTTCACTTAGAAATGGATTTTCTAACAACAAATCTTGTACAGAGGAAAGCATATCTTCTTTAGACTCCTCATAATTATATGAAGATATTTTTGTTACTTGTGGATGGGTAAAAATATACCGTGGGAATCCCTTGGATGGTGCATGCATCAACTAGATCAAATAAATCAACATAAATTAGTGGGGGGTGATTGGAGGTGAATTTCCTAAAACCCAAACTGCTTATAAGAAATGAAAAACCTTGAAAAAACCTTAAAACTTGGTAGTATCCCTGGAAAAGGTGCTAAAAATGGTGGTGCAAATTAACTTGCAGACATCAATATGTTGTTCATTAATCTATAGTAATTTAATCATCAAACCAAGAGACGTAAACTTTCAATAATGTTACAGTTGTATGCATAGTTACAAATCATTTAGAGGTATGGAAAGGAAATAGTTGTCATCACTATACTTATAATAACAAAGACTGGAAGTACAATGTTGAAAACAAACTAAACTTGAACTGAAAGTAAATAGCTTCCAAATACTATAACTAAAACAGAGCTTGTAAATTCAGAATACAAATAAATTAATGAATTTCTTACTAATATATCCATGCAATGAAACAAAGAAACAAAATATGGGGTGGTTAATAGACCACAAGTGGGCCCTACCTTGGGTTTTAATCCCTTATAATGCTTTTACCTAAGAGTTACTGAATAGAACTCATATTCTTTATTGATTTGGCATGAAAGTTACATTTAGGAGCAAATCAACTTTTGTATCTGTGCATCCTCTGTTTTAATTATGTACCTAGATCTCTACACATCCCATACATTTCCAGCATTAATCCTTCTCTTTTATATTCCTTTTTTCTAGCAAAATGTGAGAAGAAAAGTTTGAATAGGAGTTCAAAAAAATCAAGTAAAAGATATCAAATAGACCATCTGGAGATTCAATGCATGCAACAGAATTAATCAACAAGTGTTTAGATGTAAAAAACATAACTTAACCAATCAGTTCAATCAATTAGTTTTCAAATCATGAATTCAATCAATCAGTTCCTCATTAAGTTGTAACGAATAACTAGATCTAGAATTGAATTATCTTCAGTTCTCATGTTCTAGTTTGTAACTTCCTTCTCCATGAAACGTATAAGCTTGGATTTTCATCCTTCATATTCCCATAGATCTCTTTAATCATGGATACTTTCTTGTAGGTGATTTTCTTTGGCTACCTAAGGGCTATTGTGGGTAGGTCCTTTAGCTATAGGTGATTCCCTTTGGCTATGGATGAGTTACTCCAGAGAGATCCTTTGTTGCATATAGATTGTTGCATATAACAAGTTAATTACAAACAAGATTGAAATCACACATATCATCATTCAATTAACTTATTATAACCTTAATATTAAATTCATACTGAGAATACCACATAATAAATTTAGCTAATAATAATTATATTAATCAGTATCATGCCAATAATTATTCTGGAGTTTCAAAAGCATTCCTGGGTGGTTCCTTTACACCAAGGGCTCATTTTTTTGCTGCACAAATGCTGCCTTCTCAAATTTCTTGGTCTTCCTTCCTCCCCTAGCTCGATTCCCCCTCTGTCAGGTTCTACTGCTGCCAGCCCTGTTTCTCCTTTCTCTACCCCCGCCACCACTGCTATCACCCCTGCCGGCCATCCAAGATTCTTCTCCCATTCCCCCTACTACTGATCCCGCCCCCCACTTAGCCTCTTCCTCGCACAGACCGGTTACCAGGGCTTCCAGAAAACTTAACCTTGAGGCTCTTGCTGTGGAGAAGGGTTCTCATGAATTTGAAATTGCACATGACCTCCTGAATATCAGTAGTGCCAGTCCCCGGGATGTACATTTGGAAAGCTCCTCAAAAAGACTGGAAGCCTTAGAGGCTTATATGAAACTGTTGAAGGATGAAGTTAAGAACTTGGCAAAACAGAAAGGTAAGAGGAAGAAGGAGGAGGAGGAGGAAATTGACAGTAGCCAAATTGATGATATCTACAAGAAACTGCACTCTTTAGACTCCCGTTTAGGGAAGGCCAAAACTTGACATGATTACAACATGGCCATTTTCAGGGCAATTGAGGAGTTCATTGAGCAACATGTCAAAAGTGTCTCCAACCTTAGCAGAGTTCTGACAACACTTTGGGGTAATGATAAGGAAAGCAAAAAGGCCATTGAGCAGTTGGATTATAATGACGCTGCCCACATGACTACTTTGGGTATGTTCAAGTCCTAGAAGAATATCAAAACCAACATAGACAAAGCTGCAAAAAAGTAGTTGTAGATGCTTTTGTTGTTCTTGTATGTTCTTTTTTTGTTTTTTTGCGGTCCCTTTACTGCTTGTTTGCAGTAATTTTGTTGTTTTGTCTTGTCTAGGTAGCTATTTTTTGGCTACTTTGAACTTCATTGTCACATTTGGATTCTGATCCTTTTCTCTCTGGTTCTCATTCTTATCCTGGCTTCTAGGCCATCTTTTGTAATCAAGGGTATATTCCCTTTCAAAAAACTATTTTCCAATAAAAATAAAAAAAAACTTCAAGTTATAGCGATAATGTTCAACAATATGATAGGGAAATACAAGGAAATAGTCTCAAAGGCTTTAAAAAAGTACATGAGATGATTTTTTTATAAAATGAATTTAATCAACTCATCACATCCCTAGGCTTAATTTCTCGAATGCCCTCATTTAACTTTCCTTACGTTCCACCTAAATGGTGTTACATACTTTTCTAAAGTCCACTAGGGTATTCATCCCTTCTAGTTCTATGAAGAAGTAACCTCCATTCATCTTGAGCATGTTCATGAATTTGTCATGTATTATTTCATTCAATGGTTGATCACCTGACCAATGTGGTATCAGAAAGCGGAATATTATAGGATAATAAGCAATTGGGAACCATTTTTTTGAACATCAAGTGGAAATTTGAATATATGCATTCACTCTTCTGATAGTAGGTATTATGTTAGGCTATGAATGCATTTCCTTCTATTTCATTTTATAAGATAGGTCATTCCAACTCATTCTACAAGCTTAAACTATCTTATTTCCATGATTTTTAATTATATCTCTAACCTCCTCATGAGATTCTTTCCTCATATTTCATACCCTTTGTGTTATTTCCTTATTTCTCATATACTTTCCATATTTCTCCACAATTTCTTTAGTGTTACCAACTTTAGCCCTGACCATAAATGGTTGTACTTTATCCAAATACCTATAGTACTCCATTTGACTCTCCTTATCCAACTCATTCAAAAAATAAGAACAAAGTGCTTTACCTAGAACATCTCCAATGCATAGGAGTGGGATACAGTACCATCATACTCAATAACATATTTATACATGTATAATTCACAAAGTAGAAGCTATGTTTCATAGGTGTTATTTAGGTACAACCTGAAGAAGCTCTTAGCTCCATTGATGCAAAATGGCATGTTATATTTGATACAGGTAAGCTTGAGCTGTAACATATTTTCTTTTAATAAAATATCATAAACCTTAGAAGGAGGCTTGTATTTGAATATCTCATGGGCCACCTTAAGTGTCTCTTCTTACTTTTTCTTTAGTCGTTCAATTTCTTACTTGTGCTGGAAGATGTGTTCTTCCTTTTATCTTTCATACTTTCCTTTTAACATATTTACATAGATTTCAAATTGATTCATCCAGTAATCCATCAACATTGTTTATGTGTTCATCTCCATGTAAAATGGTTTGACATGATCTCTTACAACTTCTTTGATGAAAATTTGTGGCTGCAATGGGGGGATATATATGTGCTTCATGCTAACTAGTGGTAAAAATGGTGGTACAACTTGTTCAATTACATCAGCCACAACTATAGGGGTATGTTTTGGTACTTATTTAACTCCCATAGAAATCTTCTCTTCCTCAATTCCATGAACCAAGTGCTCAATGGCCTCCTCAATAGATTGGGGCATGTGTTCAAATTCAATTAGTACACCAATTACCCCTTCTTTGTCTTCCTTAGTGCCTTTTGATACATGAATTATTTCATCAGTA
The DNA here is from genome assembly GCA_019776745.2 of Taxus chinensis. Taxonomy (NCBI): domain Eukaryota; kingdom Viridiplantae; phylum Streptophyta; class Pinopsida; order Cupressales; family Taxaceae; genus Taxus; species Taxus chinensis. The sequence goes on from CM034156.1 coordinate 402,642,147, forward strand.
TGAATTACTGCTGCATGATCCTCCATGCACTCCTCAGGGTACTCTTGTGTAATTTATCCTTCAACATTTTATTCCTCTCTCTCTACATGACCCTCCTTCACACACACTATCTCCACATTATGGGTTTGGTATTCTTGTCCCTCCATGTGCTCTTTAGGGAATGTTTTCTCATGGAATATAGCATTAATACCTCCCCTCTCTATCTCCATGGATCAATGTTCTCCTCTATAGCTTCCACATCACTATCATGCCAATAAGTCCAGGTTATAGTTATGATGTTTAACTATATTATAGGGAAATACAAGGACATAGTCTCAAAGGCTTAACAAAAGTACATAGGATGTGTTGTTTATAAAAGGAATTTAATCAACTCATTATTATTCAAAGTCATGTACATGAAAAATATGAGTAAAGTATGCATAAGTATGCAAAAGCATGTGAAAGTAGTGATAAAGGAAAGTGTGCACCTAATGTCTAAGTGTGTACAGGATAGAAAGTTCCTGAAATATTGTGGAGAGAAAGTTTTTGGGCGATCTCATGCCAAGAGAATTTTTTTTAGGTGATCTCAAACCTAGTGTGATTTTTTTGGGTGATCTCATATGGATAGAGAGTTTTTTTGGTGATCTCACACCAAGAGCGAGTATTTGGGAGAGAAGTCTAGTTTTACTCTCCTTCCATTACACTACCCCATAGGAACCACTGCAGATGATACATCCTGAGTTATTTTTGATTTTCCTAAATTAGTTTTGAATTAATTTGATTGTACTGATTGTTCCAATTGAAGGAGATATGATGTATTCTATGTCTGGAGGTCAGTGCATGCTATTATAGAACTATTGTGAAGAATTTTGTAAACTGTGTTGATTATAGAAAATGAATATATATACCCCCATGAAACTAGCACCCAAGGGAGGACATAGGTGCCTAGGCACTACTGTCTGATACTGGGCGCCACTGTCTACTCTATATTTTGGGCCCAAGTTAGATTCTGGGTAGTTTTGTGACTATGTTCATATGTCATTTCTGTATTGTTCTATCATGCATTGTATCTTTGAGCTATTTTGGGGGTGATTTTTTCACCCAATGTATGCCCCCTTTTTTGGGATGCATGCAACTATGGTAAGATAATGTAGCCCAAAGGAGAGTACCTGATGTTGATCTGAAGTGGATGCCTATAGGGGTAGGGGATGTGCATGGTAGAAACCAAGGCATGCGTAAACAAAGTAGGCTAGTAACATATGTTAGTAGAAAACATAACTAGCATGTAAATAGAAACTAATGTAACAAGAAAGTGTGAAAACAAGATGGACCACGAAAAGTGGGTTTCATACATATGACATCACTCACAATTTCATAAGATAATTAGGGTTGAAGTGGCCAAAAAAATACAATGATCATACAAGACATAGGGTATAACCGTTAAACAATAACAAAAAAGATCAAGCAAAATGTATCAGACTACCATTGTGGCATATAGTCCTATAAAGAAAATGGTATACCTGAATCACCTGTTAGAATTTTAGAAATATAAGGATTATGTCATAACATGTGTATATCAGTGAAAAATAAAGTGTTAGTAAGAAGTAGGAAATGATGAAGTGATATAACCTCTAATGTGTGAGAGTAGTAAGGGTAGATTCCCCCATGATCCATGGTGGTACTGGTAAAAGGTACTGCACCAAGCATAATGCATCGTGTACGGATTTTTAAGAGATATGCATTCACAGGTAGAGAACAAGTGAACATGCATGTGTATATGGTAAAGATAATGACATATTGAGTATCTATCTATTATAGTAATCAAAGTTCAAGATGTAAGTAGTATAAAATAGAAAGAATAGATGAAACCAAAATATGCAAATGATGTATGAGTGTGATGGGGTGATATACAAAGTGTGAATATGGTAGGAGTAGTGTGACCCCTTGTGGATGTAAATGAGATGAGGTTCATTTATAAAATACACCTCAACAATCAATAATTAACCATAAAACAAGATTAAGTCATCAATAAATGGGTTTTTCGTATGTAAGTAGATGCTAGAGAAGATATGTGATGAAGCACAAAGCATGAAATGTGTAAGAGGTGAGGTTCATTTCATAATTAGACCCTCGGAAACCGAGTATGAACCATGGAACTAGAGTGTGTCATAGGGTAATGAATGTAAATATGCATAATATCATTTAATATGCTTCACATTGAGTGGGTTCTTAAGTGGCTTACCAAAGAGAGTGGAAATATGATAAACACCACCCCCAAGTTTGTCACTAATGACATAGGGACTCATCTAATTAGGTTTAAATTTCCCTTTTAGATGAGCCTCAAATTTTGAGTTCTTTAGGGAAGGATATGCTAAGGCCTCATATACAACACCTTGATAAAGGAATTTAAGTTGGCCATGAAGAGTGGAAGGAGCTGCATGCATGAAATGGATCCAAGGCCACCCAAGAATACTGTTATAATTAAGATTATTGGGCATCACATGGAATGGGATAGGTAAAGTACATGGCCCAAAAGTAATGGTAAGTGTGTTAGTACCTAAGACACGTTTAGGAATGTTATCAAATACATGGATAAAAACCGCTAAAGGATACAAGGAGTCTTTGGAGAGGTCAATTTGGTGAAGAAATGCTAAATTACAAATACTAAGCCCAAAACCATTATCAACTAAAGCATGCTTAACCCCTACATTACTAATACAAACATGAATATAAAGGGGGGGGGTCATTATCTAAAATAGATTATGAAAGCACCTTAGCAAATGTAAAAGTAATATGTTCTTCATTAAAATCTAAAGATTATGTAAATTTATGATACTATAGACACAAAATCATGCACTTTGAATCATTATTTAGTCTCAGTCTCATACCATCATTCATATGGTTCTTAAGTGAAAACAATAATAATTAAACCATGTCTTTGGCCAATCTTACATTGCTTACTATCATATTTTCCATATTACACTAGCACTTTCCCAATCTATATTTTCATTATGCATTTTTTCCTATTTTATGACTGGGGCACCCAAGGTGCCCTGGTCCCCTCTGGGGCACTTTGATCCTTTTTTCACTTTGATCTTACTTTTTGGGAACTTTCTAGCCATTTTAGCTTTCTATCTTTTTGGTGGTCGACCTTTTTGGGGTTAATTATGAAATTAGAAAAAAATAACCATATAAATATAAAGTTATGTGACCATAATGAGGGACCAAACACTAAGCATATATTATCACCATATAGATTTGCATACATCAAAGGCATATACATCTAGATTTGCATCCATATAGCTCCATCACAAGGGACACAAGGCTGGTTCACATGCATCACACTTCATAGGAGGGGAGTCTATTGTTTCCATACATGAATTTACTACATTATACATCTAGTTATTTTCTCGTTACCTCAAAAAATTTGAGTGGCACAAGAGAAACCTAGGGCATGATTTGAAAACACACACCTAGAACTACAATCGGTCTAAGATGTAGAGCAAGGCTTAGTTAGTAAGTCCACCATTGTGGTTGTTGAGGAAAGTTTGACCCCTTCATATGAATCTTTCATTTTTAGGGTTTTTATGATTTGTTTTGGGTTTTACAAGTGATTCTTCCATCTCCTATTCATAGAAACATCTAGCACAATTCAGAGACATTAGTGCAACAAGAATTGAACACATGTAAACATCTTGTGACACCTTAGAGGACGTTTTATGGCCATTTCCATAGACCATGGTACCTAGATCTCAGACTAAGGTGACCAAAAGTGCTTCTATATCTTTCCAAGCACCCCAATCCAATCAGATAGCTCAGATCTATGCTTTTTCAGGGTTCTGTGTGGTCATTTCCTCCTCCTGTTCACTTGGTCTACACTGTGACACAATCTTGTGACATATGTAAATAAGATAAGGATTTTCTTAACCCTTCTTTCAAATTAGGGTTTCATATTTTCTAGATTATTTTTCTTGGGTGTATTTAATTATTTTATTGCTTCATTTATTCATTCATTTTATTTCTCATATAACATTAGATTACACTAGAATAAATATTATTTTAGTTATTCATGTTGGTGAACCTGATATTCGAATACTCTTGGATATTTATTCTTCTTCAATCATGGCTTATAAGGTCTTTCAAGTATATTTCCTTCAATTGATTCAAATTCACACATCTTGTAAATATGTTGTCCAAAAAACCCTAGAGACTATGTATCTACCTATCAACATATTGCCTTCTCAAGTCAATGTTATTTTTGATCATCTTTCTGATGACTCTCTTAATTCCAAATCCAATCAATCTATTTGCAAATCCATTCAATCCCTTCATTATTTATTTCAAGATAAATTTTAGACTATGGAATCAATGATTATATCTCTAAAATATTAAATCCAACATCTTAAGGACACTTATTTGGCTCATGTTTATTATCCTTCTACACCTCATCTCCATTCTATGTCTACTACATGTTCTCATATTAGTGAGCCTCAAGTTGTAACATTACCAGAGCCTCTTGCCTTTGATCACAATACTAAGAAACATGACCTTCTTACTGATCTCCTTAGTCATCAATTGATCAATTTACCACCTACTCATTACTATCCTCCTTATCAGCTAGAATAATATCAAGGTCCTCTATATTGCAATCATCATTGAATCAATGGACATAATGACAATGATTTTTATACATTACAAATGAATAATCGAGCACTTTGAGCATTGGGGATTTATCTCATTTTCTGTAAAACATTCTCTTACATGCCTATCTATAAAATTTGCATCCAAATAGGCTCTTAAATCTGCTCCTTATATGTCCAATGAGCATTCAGCACTACCACTTCTAATATGCCTTCTTCATTCAATCGGGCTTCACCTATTCAACCCATTCCAACTAAGCAAACACCTCTGAAGGTTCATATTACATCGCTTCCTCCTACTAATCCATCTATAATGGTACCTAATCAAATTAAGTAACCTACTCTTAAGTATGAGCTCACTCCTTCTCCATTAAAGGTATTTACAACATCACCAGGTCATGATTTAACAACCACCTCCTATAGTTAAACTTTTTATTGCACCATCTTCTATAGACCATACTTATGTCAATTAATGACACCTAGATGAAGCTTACTATGATGATGAACCATTTGATGGTCACACTCCTTTATCACCTCAACATCCAATAAATTTTGTCAAAGAAAGTACTCTATACATTGATCCACTTATCATCTCTTGACTAAATCTCCATCACTTACATACTTGGGGGGAATGAAACCTATCATCCACCTCCCTCTTCTAAACAACAAACATGTGTATTACGTCTTCATCACATTACAATACAACATCCACTCATCACACTCATACTTAGACATACACCTTAGCATCGGTATCATTAACCAATGACACACTCTTGTGCTTTGGTTCACACTTGACTGTTGAGGGCATTCTCTGCACATAAACCCCACACACTGCATAGTTTTCACTACGCATTAAGAACCACATATCATAACATCTTCCTATATAATCTATGTATTGCACACTACATTACAGGCTATAGACATTGCATGTTTACATATTGTATGTTTTTACACCTCACACATGTCACCTTACATCTTCGACCATCTACACATACTAAATTACATAATGTTCATCCTACCACACATAGTACACATTTTTCATTTTACATATTCGCTTCTATGCATTGCACTCACTACCCGATGACATAGTCTAGTCTCGTAGTCCATACTAGACTTTTGAGGGTATAAAACAAAATGGACCACATCAAACTTGTGCATTCAATCATTCAATATTTTTCTCATGTGACATTTTTAGGATTAGTGCTATACTCTTTAGGCTACAGGGTCACTTATAGAGTCATCTTGTGATAGGTATTATATCATCACTTTCGCTTACATTTTTTAGTGGTATACACTTTAGGATAAATCACCACTTCTTTTTATTCATCTTGTCATGATATCAATTTTGGCTACAGAGTCATGCACAATTCATATCTATGTCGCATTTCATCACTACACACACATCACAGTGTACTAAACAACACATAGTTTGACTATTTCCTGATGATGAAATCTCATTTATGGTTCATTCTTGACTTGTGAGGGGCATACTAAATGAACCTCACTTTGGGACACGCGTCTCCTATCTTTCACTCTCCATTCCATTCCATCCATCCACAACATACTTCATTTTATGGTTGCATTTACTCTTTGCTTGTACTTGATCTTACATGTTCACTTTACTATACGTGCTAGATATATCTCTTCACAAAGCATATATCAGTATCTTTACCATACACTCATAGGTTTTTACATCTTTTTCTAGTTATCATGTACTAGATCAATCTCTCCCAAAGCAAAATCTATACATGCAACACCAGTGCATGAAACACTACCTTCTAATGGAATCCACATTTGACACTACAGGTGTTATTGTTAGCCATTTTGTAGTGCCCACATTTTTATAGCTCAGTTACTTGTTGCTCATTACTCATAGACATGTTTTGACAGAGATTTGATATATATTTTGGACATTACATTAGGAGATTCAATCTTATTAGACATATATGGAGATTTAGGCGTATAGCGTGAATTTAGCTTGATTATTATTATGTTGTCGCATTATCTTATGATACTAATTGATGTGATGTTGTTTTGGAATGCAATTATATTGATGGATACTCAGTTTGTTGCATGTTGGGATTCTATGGATACATGTCACTTTATTATTATGTCTAACCTATGGTGAATTGTGTATAATTGTGCACGTTGTCACATTTCTGATTCTAGAGAGATGATATGTTAGTTTAGAATTAATTGGTATCTTATTTAGTAGTTAATTCACATTTTATCGGACATGTGCGTTGAATGTGTGTAATGAGTGTGCAGGTGATAGGTCACAGAAGAATGTGGGATTCAGGCCAGCTACGTAACTTTTCACAAGCAGCCCACAGGGCTAAGTCCTAGCCATGTTTATTGCTTGAGGCCTTAGTGTTAGAATTATTGTTTTGGGCACCATGGGTGACCCTCACTTGTAATGTAGTATGTCTTGTATTATTAATTTTTCTTAGGGTGTTTAGTTTGTGTTGTAAACTTGTTTTGTGGAATTAATGACCCCACTTACATTTAGATTTAAATTTGTTTAATGATGTACTTAATCAAGAGGGTTTAGGGTCACATGTGAACCCTTGGGTGGGCCCCACACCCTCTACCCTTTTGTCAAATTTTTCAAACCCGAAATTGGGTTATTTTAGGCATTTTTAGGGACCCCTTTTTAGTTTGGGAGTTCCCTTAACATGAAAATGAGCCCTTGGACCCTACCTGATAGGTATGGGGGCTTATTTCCAAGGCTAGAGGGAGTTTTCTCTCCCTTTTTACCTCCCCTTTGGTCACATCCATCTAAGGGGTATGGATTAGTGTGCTTTGTTAAAAGTTGCACAAGATTTGTTTTGTTATCATTTAGAGTAATTTGGGAGATGAGGGCTAAAATCTATTTTATCCTTTCTCTCTTTTATCTTTGGCATCTTTGACCTTGAGGGAAGAGTGGGGTGACACATGTCACCCCCTCATTTGTGAAGATTTTTTCTTACTCCTCTTCAAATTCCCCCTCATGGGAAAAGAAGAGAACTTTTTTTGGAGCTTTTGCTTAGAGGCTTGTGGATTTGGAGCTAGAGTTTGCTTGGGTCAAGTAGTGGAAGAGATTGGTTTTGGAAAGCTTTTCTTTGAGGTAGGCTTCTTGAGCTTCATTGTATTTGTTATAATATACTAGAATTTAGTTGTTTACTTGGAAATGTTTGTTGTTGCATGAAGATATTGTTGTGGTTTATTTGATTTTTCTCCCTCCATAATATGGCATGATGGAGTTTTGGAGTTGTGGGGGAAGAAAGGGTAATTTTCCCTCTCAATCCTTATAGGCTTGATGGGTAAGCCTTGTAGGATTTAGTTACTCCCCTCAAATGGTTGAGGTGGGGAAGGTGGGTCATTTGACATGAACCTCCTTCCCCATTCTTGGTAAGGAAACCCCTTTGGGGTTTGAAAATATTTCCAAGAAATATTGGTGAAAGGGTGGAGGAATAAGGAGGGCTTGAATGAAATTGGAGAAATAAGGAGGGTATGGAAATATTGTTTTGTACAAATAATGATCCTTATTCCCCCTCACTCTTGTGCATAGTTGTGGATATTTGTACTCTTTCTCATGGGCTTGGAGGAGGCTATCATGCATCCCAACCTTGGGAAATGCATGTAATGATGCCTATGGTTGGGTGGTAAAACAAGCTTCTTCTCCTTGTATGGATTCCTCGAAGGCATTTAAAGTTAGGTCTCAAGTTGGATGTTGGTTGGATTTGGTGGCATCTTGGTCTCTCATTGTTCTCTCTTTCCTTTGTGAAACAATACTTACATTGTAACCTCTAAGAGTATGACTATGTGGGAAGATCCTTTGGCATGTAAAAAGTTTCCATCTTGTGTATTGAACACCCACTTGTAAGATTTGTATTCCATTTGTAAATTGAAGAGCCTTCCCTCAATCTTGGAAAGGAGCTGATTAGTTTATCTCCTTGTGTATTTTAGCATGATTTTGAAATATGAAGTATTGAGAATGTTTTGCAAAGGAGAGTATTGTAAAATATTTGTATTCCTTCAAAATACTTTTAGTAAAATATATTTATATTCCTTAACATGCTTGTTTTGATAAAGAATAGGCCATTAAAAAGGGGGGGGGGGGGGAAAAGTGATTTTTCTTTTATCAAAGGAAATAATAGTTGCTTACATGAAAGTTTTTACTTGTTTAAAAATCTGAAATGATCTTATTATTGCATTTTGAAAATATATATATATATTTTTCAAAATCTTTTAATAGATTTAGATACGATAGTGAATGACTGGGAATAAGAATAGCTTTGTTTTTCTTCTATATGGTTTAAGCAATTTAATGAGTTGTTTTCTATTAAGGCAATCACATTTGAATAAGTATATGGTTATTTTGAAAAGTTTCTTTTACAGAATAAGTTAAAAATCTTATTGGAAATTTGTAGGCTCCAATCAAAGTCACTAAGTTTATCATTGAAGAGATAAGTATTGAAAATTTACAGATTTAGAAACTGATTATCCTTCTTACTTGAAAATGCAATACCCTTAATCTTAGTTACATTATTTTATTATAACTATATAGTTGCATACATTATTTTGTATTATTTATATGAGTTTATAATCATAAAACTAAAATGAACAGTTATCAATTTAAACTTTTGCATGCATAATAATAGTATATATATATATATATACACACATATACATATATGTTATATGTTTTAATATGTTTTATAATATACAGGTTAAAAATTTCAACAAAAAAAAAAAAAAAAAAACTTAATACAAACTAAATTTTGAAATAAACTAAACTTTTATTAAAAAAAAATATGGGAGTGGTTTGGGGGAGGGGTCGGACCCCCCCAACCCTGCACTCCAGACTGTTGGCCACCACTAGTCTACCGCCACTGTCCCCCACCATATTTGTGGCTGCCCCGACCAGTCCACCGCTACCCTCTGCGGCCACAAATTCGCCGCCGCCTGTGCTGCAGCACCCCCCCCCCCCCCCGTCAACACCCTCCAGCCCTACCCTATCCGTCGACCCTTCCCCGTGCCGCCACACAAACTCCACTCTACTGCCACTTCTCCACCCGTTCACCGCCGCAATACCACACCACCCCCTGCCACGTCGCCCATGTCGCGTCGCCCGGGTCTTCCCTCCACCTCTCCCCACGACTGCTCTACACAGGACGCCGAACCCCTCTTCTAGCACACATATATATATATATATATATATGCAAACAAAAATAAATAAATAAATATTTGTTTTAAACAAAAAAAGGGGGACTATATGTTTATATGTTATTGTTTGAAATCCCTTCAAACAATACAATAAAGAAAAATCAATCAAACCCCATAGCTTCTCTTCTCTCCAAAACAACCTCAAATAATAAAACAAAACAAAATGAGAGAAGAATAGAAAAGGAAAGGAAAAACATAGAGAAAGTTATGGCACATTAGGGTAAATTTGAAATCAAGGGCCTAGATTAGATTTGACTAGATTAGATCTAAAGGCCCATGTTTAATCCTACCCATTTTAAGACATGAGAACTTTTGTGGGAAATTAAATAAAAAGGAGGTGTAGACTTTGCAGATTTTGTGATTACAGTTTATACCTAATAAAATAAAATAACCAAGTGGTGTTGGGCTAGTGTTTATGCAACTTCAGGGAAATTAATATTTAATATGAATTAAATATTAACGGAAAGGGTTATGTAGAGCATTAATAATTATTGACCACTTAAAAAAAATTACCCCAAATTTTTAGTAATTTTTGGTTTGATTATGTTGTCCCGAGAGGGGCATTACACATTTTATCAGTTTCCATTATCAGGTTATACATGTTTTGACATACTTGTTATTTTTCTAATAGGCTAATAGGTGTTTCATGTGCAACATTTTTATGCAAGGATATTAATTCCACACTTGTTTGTTACATTGTCTCCTATTGATTTCTATTATTTGTGGGCTTTGTCCTTTTCCTTGTGTGCACACTTTCTTGTTTACGTCCACTATGGCCTTGAGTGTCTTGTGACATTGTGAGTGGTGTCCCATGTTTGTAACCCACTCTATGTGGCCTACATTGTCTTCTTGGGTGTTTAAATTATGTGCTTATGTTCTATCTTACACATTGTTTATTTTTTACATGCATGCTTGTTTGTACTAACATTTGTTTCTTAGCCACTTGTTTACCTGCTCCTTGGTCTTTACCAAACACATTCCCTTCCTCCTACAGGGAAAAATTTCAGTATACGTGGTCAATCCTCTTTTAGGGATGCATTATCTTATCTGCGACATCGCATGCGCCCCCAAAGAGGGGGGCATTATTAGGGTTTATACACACTACATGTAATACCAGAAAAGTATAGTCTATAGTTTTTGTCCATGAAATAGTGGGTCATACAGTGAGTGGGTTCAAAAAAATATATGAACTCCATACATAACTGATTTTATAGGGTATATTTCCCTTAGAATTTTGGGGATCATTTATAGGTTGGAGGAACATCAAAATTTCCTCCCTACACTTCTTCAGCCAGTGGCATCGGATCTCCCAAAAAACCATACAATACAAAGATCTCTTCACCACTCTCAGGGAAGAAATTACAAGTTAGATAATAAAACAAATTTCTCCCTACACTTCTTATGCCATAGTGACGTGAGATTGCCCAAAAAACTCACACTTCACCAAAAGTTACATGATATCCTTTTTACACCCTTTTATCTCATCATGGATCAGGTGCACATGCTCCCTTTTCATTGTCATATTCATACTATTTATACATGTTTGTTTACATATATACATTCATTTTTACACATATACATGTGTATTTGAGTACTTGATCATATTCTCTTTTGCAGGTTTGTCTATATGGGAAGCAAGTAGTCAACACCAACAACAAAAACATGGTAGGTACATCACACACATGATACTAACTATGTAGGTACACTATACACATTGGCATCTACACACGCACTTCTGCCCTAGGTTCACTCTGAACACTTTTTACACTATTTAAATCTTTACTCTCCACGCTCCATGTTTTTTTATCATTCCACGCTTTTCCTAGTCCTTCGGCATACATTCTACATCACTCTACATGAATTATCAAGTATGTATCTCTATCTACTTTATGTTACCAAGATTTTCACTCACCAACACAAAGTGGGGGAAAATGTAGACAAAAAATCATGCACTTTGAGTCATTATTTAGTCTATGTCTCATACTACTATTCATATGATTCTTAAGTGAAAAGAGTAATAATTAACCCATGTATTTGGCCATTTTTACATTACTTATTGTCGTATTTTCCATCTTACACTTGCACTTGGCCAGTCTGTATTATCATTATACATTTTTCTTATTTTCTAAATGGTACACCCAGCCATGACTGAGGCACCACAAGCGCCCTGGTCCCCTCTAGCGTTCCCTAATCCTCTTTGCAAATTTCTCTTACTTTTTGGGAACTTTTTAGCCATTTGATATATCTATATTTTTCGTGGTTAGCCTTTCCAGGGTTAATTATTAAATTAGAACAAGAGAACCATATAAATATAAAGTTTTTTTACCATAATGAGGGACTGGGCACTAAGAATATACTATCACCATATAGAGTTACATCCATCAAATACATTTGAAGCTACATTTGCATCTATCTAGCTCCATCATAAGGAACACAAGGTTGGTTCATCTGCATCACACTTCATAGGATCGGACTCTATTATTTCCATGCACAAATTTACTACATTCTACATCTAGTTATTTTCTCGCTACCTCAAAAAGTGTGACTGGAAAAAGATAAACCTAGGGAACGATTTGCACACACAAAACAAGAACTACATTGGATCTGAGATATAGTGTAGCGCTCATTTAGTAAGTCCACCATTGTGGATTCTGAAGATAGTCTAACCGCTTCATATACATCATTATTCTTTAGGGTTTTGATGCTTTATCTAGGGTTTTTCAAGTGATTCTTCCATCTCCTATTCATAGTAACATTCGACACAGTTTAACTACTTTAGTGTGATAAGAATAGAACATAGGAAAACATCTTACGACACCTTAGAGGAGGTTTTTTGTCCATTTCCGTACACCAGGGTGCCTAAATCTTATACTAGGGCACCCACAGGTGCCCCTATCCCTTTCCAAGCATCCCAGTTCAGTCAGATAGATCAGATATGTGCTTTATCAGGATTCATTGTGATCATTTCCTACTCTTATTCACCTTCTTTACACTACAACACAATCTCGTGACATCTGCAAATAATCTAAAACTTTTCTTAACCATTCTTGCACATTATGGTTTCATATTTATAGCTTAGTTTACTTGGATGTATTTCAATATTTTATTACTTCATTTTAATAATCCTATAACATTAGATTACACTAGAATAAATCTTATTTTAATTAATCATATACACATATTCTGGATAAGGATGAGGATGAATGTAAGTATTAGCCAAAAAGATATAATTTTATCCTCAAAATAAGTATTATCCTACAAAAAGGAAGGGATGGAAACAATCATGGTGGGAGGATCCTAGGGTATTGGGGCTAGGAATAATGAAGGATCCAAGAGTGTTCGAATGAGGATACAGGTTCACCAAATGATTTAATAAAAACTAAATTAAATCTAATTATAGAGTAACTACTATAAATAATGATGTAGAAGTGATAATATACCGTTGACAAAATCAAAATATGTATGTGTAATATGAAACCCTAAGCAAGAGAGTGGGATAGGATGACTTAGCTAATTTCCAAATGAGTAGGAAGTGATTAGGACAGGTGTGACTGATGAACATAATGTAAACAAGGTCATCACTAGTCATTGTAAATTCTAGAATGTAGGAATGGGGCTGGAAAGGGGAACCCACATAAGGGCAAGGGCGATTGGGTGCTTTAGGCTACTTCTAGGTAGTGGTGATACCAATTCTGGGTAGTGGTGACTGTGCAAGAACTTAGGATCTACTTTCTTCTGTGTCATAAGTGTTTTGATGTTATTTCGTAGTAGTCACATGATATTCACTACTTGATCACTGAAGGTACTTGTAATTAGTAATAAAGATATTCACCTAGGCATACCCATAAACCACATCAAACCTTAAAAGGAAAATTTAGAATGGGGATTCATACTAACCCCTACAATCACCCAATAGAGTGAACTTATGACCAATCTTTGCACTATATCCTAGAATCCATGTAGTTATTTTGTGTGTAGAAATGATGCCCTAGGATTCCCTTGTACAAGTTACACAAATGATAGCGGGTTATAGCTATAATGTAGTAATGTAATATTATGTATGGAAGGAGTAGAAAATACTTCCCCTTCCTATGTTGTGTATGTAGAGTATGTAACCCTTATCCCTTTAATGGATGCTTGATGAATGTCTTTTGAAGTTATTTATTTCCTTTGGAATGTAATATTAGGCGATGATAACAATGCTTAGTGATTGGTCCTTTATTTTGAACACATAACTATGTATTTATATGATTCCCTTGTTTTAATTTTGTAATTGATAACTGGAAGGCTGACCCATAAGTGAAAAAGATTCCCAAAAGATAAAAGAGGCCAAAAAAGAGTTAGTAACTTAAGAAAAGGGTCAAGGGTGCCCATAAGGGATAGGAGTGTCTGGGCACTACTGTCTTGGCTAGGATTTGGTGTGTGAAGCCATTAAAGATATATAAGTAAAGTTTTGATTGGACTGTAGGGTGTGAAATACCAAATAGAAAAAAAAGATACAAAGAAAAGAGGCCAAATATAGTTGACAACCACTAGTTTTATTGCTTAGGAATCATATAAATGCTAGCATGCTTTTAGGACCTAGAAATGTACCCAAGTGGGTGATTTTTTTTCTAAACTGGGAAAAGAAACACGGTAATTCCAAAAATTTCTACACGTCACATTTCCACACAACACACCAAAAGTGCTTGTATAATACAAGAGGGGTCACGGAACTACCATATTCCCCCAATTCACAACATGAATTTATCACATAATATAATATTACATATGCTCAACGAACATAGTGATTTAACATCATGACATACATACAAATACAACACAACATGGTGGCAATTAACATGATATGACACATTTCACTATGAATAATTTTTTAATGCAACATGTGGGTACACATATACAATATCACAAGATAATGAAACACTATAAAAATTTATCAGTTCACAATAACATTTTTTTCACACAACAAGGTGGTAAAAAAACATGAAATTCATGTTCAATTCATGAGAGAGGAAGAGATAATTCTCTCATCATGAACACATACACCCTACATGGTATGCACTGTAGGTGCATTCATATGATCATAAGTACACATTTTATCACATCACAACAAAATATAACATTACTCTTCCAACTCCTCCACTATCATGAATAGCCATCACAACACCAAATTGTTCCATAGGTTTGAGAGTATGAAAATGTTTTCTGATACCAAGTGTAACGCTCACACATGAAGGAACAAAACATAATACAAAATAAACCAGGATAAAAATTTCTTCCGTTTACTATTACAAGACACCACTCAGAATTACTTAGAATAACACAACATCACATGAGATGCTCACACTCACATGGACCCACACATATAACTTGATAACACAATATGCACATCAATACCACACTTCCTTGAAAAAATGAATACAAAACAATGACCCAACCAAAATATGAACTCAAGGATATGAATGTTCCACAACACATCATTTTCATGGTTTACATATTTATTACAATTAAGTTCTCATTCTTTATCCTTAAAGGTTTAAAGAGAATTTAACATGTGAGGAAATGAATTCCCTTTTCTCAAATATTCATATTCTTTATTTCACTCAACATTTATCTTAAAATGAGTATAGACTATTTGGTTCCTTCCTATATTTTCATTAATTTGTATAGTCTCAATTGTTATTTATAATCATTGTAACACATATGTATCACATGATATTTTTTCTTAGGCTAAGGATTCATTTCTTAAAAAACATGATTACTTGAAATTTTACTTAGCCTTCATTACATAAGGTAAAAATTCTCCCAAAGTAAAATAAAAGAGAATGTTAGGTCTAAGAGTGGGTAGAATCTCATTTTCCATCTTTGTTACAATGTTTAAACAATAAGGATACACTTTATTCACTTATCATTTTTTTACATTTAACTATGTAACTTATCTATTTAGTTTGCATCATTAGTGATGTGCTTGTGAATCACAATCCACTTATTCCCAATTAAGATTCCTAGTTTTTAAAACTATGTTACATATGGAACAATGCATTTCAATTTTAAATAACATAATGAGTACTTGCATTAAGAAAGGGGAATGATCACATTTTATACCTAACTTTACGCTAAAGGGGGGAGGGGGAGGATCTAGAGTTTTACCTTATACTTGTGGTACATCATGAAGATATGCATGAGTCACTTAAATTTTGTGTTCAATCAAGAGTTAGTATTATCAGTATACATTCCCCAATAAGGAACCATTCATCTTATTGTTAATAACATGAAGAGGCATCAAAATGAGTTTAAGGGGATGAGTCTTAAATTTCTCCTTTCTCCTAACCAACATTTTAAAAATTCAATATCAAAAGTAAAAATTTAAGTACAAAATTTCGTGCACAAGTTAACATCTTAATGGTCATGCTATATCAACTTAATCTGATAGTAGAAAATAAATGTAATTTTCATCTAGAATCAATCCTCTACGAGGTTTTTCATTAAAAACTTCTTATATTTAAGTATCCATAAACCCTCCTTTTTAATTAAGAACTCGTATTAAATAATTTGCATAAAATTTGAGATAGGATTCTCTTGAGGTACAACTGTGAGGGAACCACCTCACCTTACAATTTGCTAAGTTTGTTTGATCACATTTCAAAGATATAAAATCACATTTCCTAAATTCCCCTATGATCCCATACACATACATTATTTATCCCTTCCATTTAATCTTATTTTCTAAGACACCCATTTGATTTTTTTTTAAGACATTACGTTCTTCATGTTACATAGTGATAATATACCTTTTAACCATTGCAACCAATACACTTCCTCATACATGAAAACCATCTACTTGATTCTTGGGTAAGAATCATGATTACATTAACATAACCACTAAAACTCTAAGGCTACAAGGGCATTTTGGTTACTAAAATGAAGTCACTCATTAGTTAAACATGTCCAATTAACACTTGGTTATATTAACTTCAACAAAATAAAGGTTGAGCTCTTAACAACATACATTTGGTAGAGATTCATCAGACTTATTCTTGGATACAAAATGGCTAAAACTTCTTGCTACTTAAAAAATCTAATTGAAATAGTTAGCTTACCTGACAACAATGAACATGAAATATAATTTCACCTGAGCAACGTAAGTGTCACACACATTTACACTGAACCATAAAGTCAAATATTTGAATATGGGTTGCTAGAAATATTTGTGGTGCAGTGGTAGGTGGCATTATTAAGAACCTCTAGGTCTTGGGTTCCATTTTACCGAACTCCATCATGAACATACGTAATGGATAAGGTCTTCCAATTTCACCTAACTTCCACAGCTAAATTATTTGATAGTTATTTGTCTTAATTCCCATTAAAGTGAAAGGAAAAATAATAGCAAATTGGCCAAAGGGTAACAATCCCAAAGATCGTTAGATTAGGATCATTCTGATAAATGTTAAAGTAACACCTTAATAGTGGTCAAAACATTTGAACTTACCATACAAAAACAATATTATTTCATTTGTCATTTTCCAAAACTAACTTATAAAAAATTAAAAAAATCATAAGAAAATATAACTCAACTACATATCCATACGAGTAAGGTCATCATTTCATTATAAAATAATAGTAATAATATCTCTTGCCTAATATAACAATTCCATCTTCTAAAACATCATCAATAGTGTTACAATTTACAATATACAATGTATTCATCTCAATGGTATATGTCATCAAAACCTATTTAGCATGTTATAAATTTCTCGTGTCCATGGTACCTACAACCACAACATGGTCAACACAAACTCTGGCATGGCATCTTCCTACAATTTGACATGGCATCTTCCTACAATCTGGCATGGCATCTTCCTATAATCTGGCATGGCATCTTCCTACAATCTAGCATAAATCATGATTTCCAAATTTTCTTATTCATAATGAAAACAACACTTAACACACATCTCTAGAGAGTAAAAAAAACAAATGTAATTTCATTTCCTTTTCAAAACTAAAGAGAGAGAGAGAGAAAGGATAGAGAAAACACCATTTTACCCACAATCAATTTTCTCAAAATAAGCATAAAAATTAATTTCCATACACTCAAATGTTTGTGTTTACAATTTTATTGGTATATATTTTACTTGAATAAGGTCCTCCGACAATTTTACACATTTTTCTACAATTTTACGGAGACATCCAAATTGGCCAAAGTGGCTAAAAATTTGGGTTCAAAAACCAATGCACAAAACTCAAAACATACAATGTATAAATTCCCACTTACTCCTCTATATGTAGGGAACCCCACAAAGCTAACATAGCTCAAAAATGACAAACAAGGTTCAATCGATGATTGCATTTCTAGAGCTACGAATTGTAATTGCACTAGATTGACCATGTCGTCCAACGACCTACCAAACCCACTTGCAAAAATAGCTTGCAAAGTGATTTTATCATAACTAAGGATTGATAGTTATTATCACGGATAAATATTAGAAGTATACAGATGTTGAATTCCATTTCTCTGCCCTGGGCCTAAACTACAAGCCAAAAATATACTAAACTTTTAACTTTCAACAGTTGTTTCAAATTTACGAAATAGTCAATAGGAATCCTAAATTTTTGATGATAAATGTTCAAAAAAACATTAAAATTCATTATGGGGTTTTGTGTAACATTCCACGTGACAAGTAACATGGTCAAAGCTTTAATTTACCATTATAGTGTTTAGAGAAATATTTTGTGAGACATAAAAATAGCTTTTATTAATATTTCACAAGGTCATCAAGTGGTAGGTTTAAACTAAAATTCACATTAAAATCACCAACTGGGTGGCTTTAGTTATCCAATATTATTAACTAATTATTTCAAAAGAGGTGATTTAGGAGTCGGTTTTATATTCAAATAGCCTTTCTAGTTGCATATAAAAAGTGGTAAATTTTTGCTATTTAGTGTTACGTCTCATAAAATTCACCAAAAGATTAATATTATTTAATTTAATTTTCAAAACCATTAAAAATAGGAAAAATAGAAATGTTATGATCATGTAAGAAAGAGGTAAAAAACCATGCATGCATATCAACAAGATGATGAACAAGGTGCTCTAGGTGGTTCCACACACACATTCCATGAGGTCCCCAACTTTTCAATCACTTTCTTGAACATTATCAAGCATAAAAAAACCCTTTTCAAAAAGAGACGTTAAGTCACAGATTTGTTTTAAACTTTAGAACCAGGGTACATATCACTTGTTGAGAAGCCGAGACAAATCCTCTAACCTTAGTAGTTAGTTGTATCACCTAAATGCCAAGTCTAGAATTGAAAATTGACATGGTTAAAGTAAAGAGAGAGGATGAAACTAATCAAGACACATGTTTCAGGTGGAAGTTGTGATAACTATGACTTCATTTAGTAACATGAATGCATTTGATCAAAGTAGAATCTTTTGGATTAGACCATAGTCCAACCTTACACACCATTAACCATGGATATTATCTTTTGACCCCACCATCTCCCTACTGTTTGCATCACCATATGCTTCCCATTGTAGGTGCAACCTCAAAACAACCCTACTCATGGAACCTCAATAAATGACCACCTACCTCCACGTTGTAACCCATATACCTAGAAGTTCCACGCATGATAATACCATAACAACAGGCTATGTCCATTTGGCACTACACTTGTCACTAATGTTGTTTTCAAAATTTTAATAATGCAAGGTCATTATCAACTAATCCATTATACCCACCCATCTCCACACCATTAGGATCCCTCACCACTCCTAGAGCACCGCTCCCCTTCCGTCAGAGCCATGGGGTTATTCACTCTGCACAGCTAGGTTCCATCATCTACAACAAAACTATGCAGTCACCACATTCATAGATTCCATATGACCAAGACACCTATGTGCATTCATATTCATCCTCCTCATCAGATTATGTAGTGAATGGAATCCCCATCCCCTGTCAGCCTATCAACCATCTGAGAAACCAGGTGCTCACCCGAGGGACGCCGGGTGGCACAGATCTCTGCTTTCATGCCAGTTCGAGTGGGAAGCATCATAGAAGCATGTCAGTGTATCATATCCAATCACATGACATTTTTCATATATGCACCATAGAGAGCTCTCAGAATTCAATCCTTTATTCCCATTTGTCAACCAAGGATTCCAGAAAGATTCGTTGGGGTAATTATAGAACCCACGGGTACATTGATACATAAAGGAAGGGATACAAGCATTCATACCTTAGATCATAGATTTAGCTGAAAAATAGGGTATGACTACAGATGTATGCATCCTGACCATTAGATGCTTGATATCCTTAATAATATTTGTAATTCCTTAAAACATCCATTAGGACAGAGTCAGGGAGTCGAATACAAAAAGAGAGAGACCGTAAAATCATGCATTGTATGAGACAACCCTGGTTCCTATACAGTGGAGGCCCTCAAGAGAATATTTCCCATTCCCAAACCATGGTGCATCCTTGTAACTACCCTTTACAGGTCCCAAGCTAACAGATTCCTTGATAGTACTGAAGCATAAGCTCCATCCCTCACAAGTTCTCTATATCTTTCAGCTTACAATCCCATGTATCCTCTTACACCGATCTCTGACGAAATCAATGTTTGATCTAAATCCTTATAAAACTGCCTACAACTCAAATACTTAAATATAGCATTAGCCTCAAATCAATCACTAAGTCTATAGAATATGTAGGTCCTCCATGAGCGCATCCTCACTCCTAGCCTAGGGGATCACCAATTCATGCCAGGGTGTCCTTCATTGAAGCCTCGCCAACACATGGCATATTAGCCTTCTTGGGCCATGACTTGGTTGTAGCAGAATGGGTCAAGACACTTATCCAGACGCTGGATTCATGGTAGCAAGTTAGGAGAAATCAGAATAATAATCATATCCTAACCAAAATTGAGATTGTTTTTTAAGTCCTGGAACAGTTGGATATGAATTGCAATGGTATTCCATGGGTCTCTTTGAAGATCATATCTATCTACACTAACTTCTACCTTGTGTGAATTCCCATTGAAAATAACACCTTTAGTTAAACACCAATTTCTCCCATTTTAATCTAGTAATAAAAAATAAATTAAAATAAATGAAAGGCCCAACAATGGACCCCACAGTATGCTGTGATATCTATCCATAGTGTATTTCTCCTCTACCTGGATACGAAATTCATAGTGAGGCTTACAAGTAACATGGAAAATAATATGTGTATTAATTATTTAATAGAAGAATGTTTTTTACAGTGATGGCATCATAGCAATAAGATAAAAAGATTTTTGTTTTAAAATGTAGGACGAAAAAACCCCGTTACAGGCAAAGACTTCGTTTGTGCTCTCTGGAAACATATCAACCATCTAAAGATCCATGGAGGCTAAGTCAAAACCCAGCCCATCTCCTTGATGACAGACTACCATGGTGTCAACACAAAGCTATACTTCTAACTCCTTGCTACATATCCTCCAACGCAGTACATTTTTCATGAAAAAAACCACAAAAGAGACACCAACAGAAACAAAATAAGAAGGTCAACCAAATGCCAAAAATTAAGGTTCTCCATGGCCTCAGATTTCTTTGTCGAGCTTGGCTAGGATACTCTTCTCCTCCACTCTGTTCCTACTAGTTCAATTCTTATGGATCACATGCTTTGGTATTTTCTGCCTCAACTTTTCCTTAGTCTGAGTATGCACAGGATCCTTTATGTTTGCCTCCTCCTTGTAGTTTTAAATGGGTGGTCACTCAGCATTCCATGTCAGAGCTCTCTTTAGATCAGCAAGGATCATGCTACTATTCATAACTATTAAGAACCATGATCCTCATATTAAGTTTTCTATCTTCCTTGGACACTTGATCGCTGTAAGATAGAACTCACTATGTTCTTGCACTCACAAAATCCTAGCTTGAATACCTCTCCATATTCTCTTATTCATGGACTTCAAGCGTGGAATGTGCTTGGTACTCAGTTTGGTTCAACTACTATAACATATGTAAGGACTCCACCTGTCAGTAGTCAACTTCATACATGCAGAAGTCCTAGCTCATCCCTTAACTCACGCTACCAAAAGTCGTTGATCAACTTTTCTTGACTTAGCTCCTCTGTCCTCACAACTAGCTCTTTCTCTTTCTTCTTCAGTTCATCCTCCAAATATTTGATTCTATCATTCCACCTGAAGAGTCTAGCTTTGACCTCAATGAAGACCTTGTTGAGTGTGTTACACAGTTGTTCATCTGAGATCTATTAAGCATTTATGAATGGGTTGTATCTTTTTTATGGGTAAGGATAATGTGATTATAGCTTCTTTGGACTAGAAGAATAATCAAGCCTTGATGAAGAGGGATGTCAAATTTCTTGTTTCTAAGTCCTCAATACTGGAAAGCAAGGACCTATAAAGGAAGAAGGTCAATCTCATGGTCTGGTCTCTGTGAAATAAATTAAGGATAGAGAGATGGTGTGAAAAAATCTTCTGGAACTTCCCCTCTAAGGGAAAATATTTCATAACCACAAGACATACATCAGCCCATCGCTCAAGGAGGTAATTTTGGGAAATACAATCATCATAAGCCACAATGTTCTCCCCCGCTTCAAAAAACGTGGTTATTTCATGTTTTTTTATAGGTTTTATCCTTATAAATTTTAAACGTTCCAATCCATCTTCCAGACCTGAAATTTTCTCAGCTATATTCGTTGCTTCTTCATATACCCTTGGTTATGAATTCCCCTGTAAATCTTAGATCCCCCATCAATTCATGCATTCACCAAAATCCTCACTTCTAGAGATGAGCAAGGTTCATTACCTCTTGACAACGAATGTACCTGGGTGAAGCCCCTTTTATGAAAAAATTTCCGCAATGCATTGTTGTTCTTCAGGTGAAGCAAAGTGGTAGGTTCAGTGTAGACCCTATTGCCTCTCATGGTTCCTTTAATCTTGCCTTCTTCAAACACATAGAAGTCGATGCCAATCTCAAAAAACTTAATGAAATTCCAAATGAAAGAATCATGGCCTTTTTCAAAAAGAGAAAGGTCTTTTCAAAATCCCAAGCGTGAGAGTCTTAGTATTCATAATTATACAACCTCTTAATAAGTGTCATCATTAATCATATTATTAATAGGTGCTTGTCCTAGGGGATACCTATTCCCTGGTATCCACGTACATTGGTACATTCATGTCAGTACCTTTATTTCCTCCAATGCTGGGTGCGGGTTTATTGTTAGCTCTGCTAGGTGTGTTGGAAGTCCTTAGGTCAAATGATTGAAATTCTCATGAACCTCCATAGTAATGTTAATTAGCCTCTAACCACACTTACTCTGATCCTTTATAGTGTTAATCACACACATTGAGTCTCCTTCTATGATGATGAATTTTAATCCAAGATATTTTCACATCAAGATGCCCTAGAGAATACCCTTAGCTTTAGCATAGTTTTTGGTATGATTACCAATGGGACCTGCATAGGCTTTGATGCATCTACCCATGTGGTCACGAATCATACTCCCACTACCAGAAACCTTATCTTTTAGCTTATCTGAGACGTCAAAATTTATCTTGAAGCAACCTTTAAGGGGCTTAGCCCATTTGACATTTTGGTTAACTCTCTTCTTCTCAGGATTGTTAGGAATGATATCCATGCTCCTAAGGATTCCCTTTTCCTAATCTAGATAAACTCTTGCATGTTTGGGATTTAAAATCTGAGTCTTGTCCATTAGGGGCTTGTTATCCTCTCAAAATTTCCCCTCTTTTGAAAGTCAAAAAATTGAAAATTTTGAATTAACACCCTTTAGTGATGTTCTAGTGAAGTGAAAAGTTGAGGAGATAGTAAAAATTCATTTTTTTTAGTTATGTTGGTGATTTACGGGTCTGTTAGACATTTTTGTCCCTCATGTCCCAAGTTATGCCGGGCCTTCTATTCCTTGATCAGACGCATTCCCCAAAATTATTTAACTTTCGGTTATGTTAGAACTTTTTGGCCCATTTGTCCCAAGTTCACCCAGGATTTTTGTTCCTTGATCACCCACATCGGGTCCTTCACGTACTTTTGTCCCATTTGTCCCCAAAGCATTTGTGTCTTCTATCCCAACTTTTCCCGCATCATGCGGATTGGCCGAATCAAATCTTCACGTCCCTCACATTTCCAAATTTTTGGACCACCTGTACTCATTTGGCATTCTTTTCCCGCATCATGCGGATTGGCCGAATCAAATCTTCACGTCCCTCACATTTCCAAATTTTTGGACCACCTGTACTCATTTGGCATTCTTTTCCCGCATCACCTGCGTTGGCCGGATCGCATCTTCACGTCCCTAATGTCCCAAATGTACAAAATACCATCCGAGCTAGTTTTTTCTGCTCTTCTCGATTCTTATCTGTTTGAGTTGCTAAAATATGAATTTAATGTGCATTTAATGATTGTCTCTCTCCTAAATGGCTATTTAATGGGACTATTCTCTATGCATTTGCTTGAATTCCTACAATTAAGGTCATTTGCTTGTGCTCCTTCTCCCTTTGCATTTTTCATTGTGAATTCGATCCTTAAAGGTTTTTCCTCTATACATTGCAAACATGGAGATCAAATTTCAAGGCCAAGAGGATGTATCCCCTCTTGAGACATATGTTCCCGATATCAGGGATAGTGAGGTTCGTCACCTGGATTTTGGGGATTTTTGAACAGATTAACTTGCCCTAATCCTTCTCCCATGGTACAAATGATCAACGATAGTGGACTTTCTTATGTGGCTAGTTTCCCTATCTTTGTACAATATGCCAACATTGTGCTCACCTGTGGAGCTCATTTTAACTCAAACACCAAATAATTGACTAACGTGCATGGGGAGTTGATCACCAAACTAGATGATGTTGCTATTACTGCTGCCCTATGTATTCCAGAAACTGAAGACTCCATCATTCTAACTCAAGCTTAAGCTCAAACCCTATTCGAGCAGGACAGTGAAAAATATAAGCCAAGAATAGAAAAATCATGGTTGAAGAACCCTAAGAAGGGAGCGTCTCGACTTTCCAAGGCGTTATATAGGGCTGATTTCAATGAAGAGTTGTTTGATTTCATCATTTTACTAGCTCGTGTCATGGGATTTCCCTCTACTAATGAATTTCACTTCTGGATGCACCCTTTCATCAACATCATCTGTAAAGGTAATCAAAACATACATTGGGTAGAAATCATTTCCATGAATTTAACTGAGCAATTGTCTAATGTGCAGTAGACTAAGAAGTTATATATGAATTCTTATCTCATGTATTCCGTAGCAGCATTCCGGCAGTGGTTTGGATTCACATACATGGAGGGCCAGAAGGATGAGCCCATTTATGCATACTACCCTCAATTCACCCTTGAAACTAGCAACCACAATTTCAGGAGAGTTAATGATTCCTTTACCATGTATATTGTAAGCATCTTAGAAGGTGATACTGGTAGGAGGTTTTCTGATGAAGCCATGAACCTAATAGCTAAGTATGGATCTTTCTTCATTCAATTTAGGAGGTTTTCATATATAAGGTTGGATGGTTATGAAAACACACCTCTCAAGCTCCCCATGTTTTGTAATGACAAGATGGCTCTAATTGAAGTGTGTAAGCAATTGGATAAATTGCATAGAACCTGCAGGGACAAGAAAATCTCTGGTCTGTGCTTCCCTATTTCTTTGGGAAATTATACATGTAAAACATCCTTGGATGCCCAAAATATAGAATGGTCCCTTGCTCCCATCACTATCCACTTTTTCAGGCCTATGAATTGTTTTGATTTGAAGAATTTCATTGAGTAGAACCTTAGAATAAATTATCATCACATGCCAAAAACTAAGGATTACTGGGCTGATTGTGTAGATGATTTTGAAGCAAGGCGGAGGAACTTTCGTAGACTCTCTCTACAATTAATTAAAGAGTTCAATCTCTATCAAATTCCTGAAGGGATCCAAGATGATGATGAAGACTTGCAATCTTTTGAATATGAGACATTAGTTAAACAAACTCATTTGGAAGATCTGGATTGGTACAAGAAGGAAAAGGATGACTTGGTTGAGATTTTGACCCTCATCCTAGTAAGAACCAAATTTTGGTTTGACAGGAAGGTTTGAAAGCTTAAGAATAATCAAAGCGGATCTTCTTCTAGAGATATGACAACACCTAGGAAGGAAACACATACACTTATCATAGAGGTACCTATACAAAATACTCCTCCTTCCTCAATTAAATAACCTAAATCATCTACTCCCTCTTCTTCTACTCAAGTGTACCAAAAGAAGATAAAAGAGGTTAAACAAGAGCCAATTGAGGAAGAACCCCTTTTGGATCATTTAGGATTGCCTTCAGGGCTAAATAACATTATTTTTCTTAGTGAAAGTAATGATGGTGAAGTACCAAACCCTACAAGAACTTCAGAAGTTACAGTAGAAGATGAGGAGGAGCCTAGCACTAAACCTCCTAGTACCACAGATTCCTCTGCACAAGAAGCCCTAGATGCCTCACTCACCTCTTTACTATAGGAAATAGTGGTGAATACCTTAATTCCCATGGGTTCACTTACTCTTGGACCTCTTTTCCCTTCTTCTTCTTCTTCTTCTACTTTTGCATGGGTACAACCCTTGGTTGATAGTAGGAAGAGAAAACCTTCTTCTTGTTTGATAGGTCCAAATTTTGATGTTGTGGTAGCTTTGTTAGGTACTACTCCTTTATCAAAGAGATCTAAAAAAACTTCAAGACTAGTGATGGATGGTCAAGGACAATAATTTCTAGAGGTTTCAAAGCCTAAGGTTGATAAGGAATAGCAAGATCTATTAGCCTCTGACCTGGAACTTTCTAGAATTCCAATGGGATAATCTACTCCTAAGAGTGAGGTACATAACCTCCAAGAAATAGTAACCAAGGTTATTGAGAGAGTGGAAAATGGTAAACAAACTATAGAATAGTTGGAAGAACAAAATCAAGTTCTTTCCAACTTCATCAACTCATTATTGGCTAAATATTAGGTTTTGGATCCCGCTCCACTGGCTGCCCTTCCACCTCCTATGAGTCTCAGTCAGGATGATTTTCAGAGTATCAAGGATATACACAGATATTCCACTTATAGAAGACATATGGAATACATGGTTGATGACATGACCATTGTAGGCTTGAAATTCATTATATAATCCTTCAAAATCAATGACAAGGTGGCTAACCTATAACAAAAACTCTCCTCCTCTATTAGAACTATGGAAAAAGAACTAAAGCTTTGGAGTAGTTGCATCATAGATCTTCGCCTGATGGGACAGGTTGATGAAAAGATATTGTTGGCCAGTAAATTTTTTGATGATGCCAAGGACAAATTGTCAGGGTCATGGGTGTTCAATGTTGAATGGAAAATAAAAGTTCTGGAAAAAGCCTTGGGAGAATTGAGAAACAATTGGCAAAAGGGAGAATCTTTCAATACTTGTGTTGCATCTACCTTTAAGGATATTCATTGTCATCTTCATGATGAAATTTTAGGTGTTCCTTTCTCTCTTCAAGATATTAAAACTTAGTTTAGGACATTTGTCAAAGAATACCTGTTCAAATAAGAATTGATTACCAAAGAGAAGATAAAGGATATTTTCTCTCTTCAATCTGTCATTGAAGAGGCTAATAAAGAATACCTGGAACATACCAAGTTTGATAAGGACATGGAGTAATGTCTAGGCACTTGGTCTCATGCCACTTCCAACACATCAATCCCATGAGGTAGGGAGATATCTGAGGCATTAAAAAGATTCAAGAAACAAATTCTCAAGTCAGTGAGCCCTCCTTAGCAATAAGCAGATGTTTTCACTCCTAGTTTCTCCTTTTCTCCTTCTTTTCCTAGAATCAAGCTCATTTTTAACTAATTAAGGACATTGTGTCGAGCACTTCCTTAATTAATATTTTAGTTAAAAGAAATGGTTACCAAGTGTAACCAATTTTTAAGTTATATAATGGGCTCTCTACGCCATTTTCTGGGGTTGGAACTCTGTTTATTTTTGAAAGTGTAAAGGAGTAAAAAGCTATCAATACAAGAAGATCTCTCTTCCTGTTTCTATCTGTTAAAATTTATTGAATCATTAATTTGTTTTACTTCAAGAAGCTTTGTATTCTTATGGATGTCATCTCTAGAACTTTGTGTCTGGGAAATAACATCTTATGGTTTTAATGCAAATGATTTTGTTCTATATGATTCCATTCTGGCATGTGTAAGGAATTATTTTGTTATCTATATTTCCTGAGAGTGCTATTATACCTTTTCCCATTCCTTAATTCTTCAATCCTTTTGTATTGATGATTTTTTATATCAAACACTTTCATGATATTAGATCTCCTCTTTAAAACTAAATGTTGTACATTTGTAAATAGGTTTTTGCCTTTAAATAAGGGAACCTCTCCCATCAAAGAGGAGGGACTTTCTGTTCCCTGACTGTTGTTTTCAATAAAGTCCTTATTTAAAAACCAATAGTTTTTGGTGACTCCGTTGGGGATTCATTTTTGATGGATTCCAGTTTATTAACAATTTCTTGATCATTCTTTGATCTGGTGACTCTAATATTTACTCATAGTAGGAAAGCCCTTGGTATTGAAGATTCTTAGTTTCATTTCCTAGAGCAGCAAGGTTTTCCTCTTCCTTCAACAAGAGGAAATAGAAGAGCTCATTCCACAAGCACAGCCCTTGTCGAAGATAGAACTCTTGGGAGTAGTATTCCTCATGAGCAACTTAGCCCTAATCTTCGTGCTTTAATTCTTGTTGGTGTTTCAATTCCTCTTCAAGAAATCTTTCCAAGGATGGAAGTTCCATTACCTTGGGGCCACCGTGTCGGGCCTCTTGCCCTTCCTCAGCCTTTGCATGAGTTACCCAAGGGTAACAGAAATAAATTTCCCAAGTTCAAAGGTGATTGTAAATTACACCCAGATGAACATATTACAACCTTCATAGTTACATGTGGAGTCCTTGGTGTTGAGAATGAAGATGTCTCAGTGAGGATTTTTGTAGAGACTTTTCAAGATAATGCAGCAGATTGGTTCTATCACCTTCCTAGTAGGGCCATTACCAATTGGACTACTATGAGGACAATATTTGAGAACCGTTTTAAACCCGTAGAAGATGTGCATGCTCTGCTAGCACAGATTTCTCAAATCAAGAGAGAACCACAAGAGCCTATGAGAGAGTTTATGGCTAGGTTCAATAAGTTGATTAACAAGATCCCACTGGACACCCGGCCCGTGGACCAGATTCAAAAATGTTTTTTCCTAAATGCTCAATTGCCTTAGCTAAGCTATGCATTGAGGAGAGCTATTCTTGCAACATTAGATGAGGATCAAAGATTATTCGTTGGCGTTAAGGATGACCTGATCATCTCTAGAAAGTTGAAAAGAGATCCTTCCAAGTCTAAAGCATCTGTTTCTTCTTCTTCAAACTTTAGATCTAATGCAGATCCCTTAGTACAAAAACTGGCCAATGACCTCATTGCTATCAAGAAACAATTGGCTCAGTATGCTCCTTATCAAGATGTCCCAAGAAGAAAATTCTAACCCAAGAACCATTTACCCTCTTCTTAGACAAGGTTGGCACTCAAGGGACCACCCATCAAGGTCCCTATTAATGCAACTTGTGAAGTTGAGGAACCTAAGGAAGAAGCTAATGAATAATTTGAAGAATCTGGAGATGAGGCTAAGGAGGAATTAGAAGAACTTGATGGATCTCAAGTAAATTTTCTCACTACTGAGGGCATTGATGAAGAAGATGATTATGATGAAGTAGTAGTAGATATGAATAGTGATTCATATGTTGTTATGACATGAGAACAGAAAAATAAGAAGGAAAAAGTGATGTAGCCCATTAAGAAAGCTAAAGATTATTCCACAACTATCCCAGTTGTGGTAAGAAGAGGATCTCTTGTTCCTATTGCTTCCACACAAAAGGTCAGTACTAATAATCCTTCTCCTATTTCTACTTCTAAAACTTATTTTTCTCTAACTTCAAAACTTGAAAAGCCTAAAATTCCTAGTGATGATTCCCCATCCATCTTCTAATCTTTTGATATCATTGACCATCTTAAGAAAACAAAAGTTCAAATTTCATAGGATCTTTTGATATCAAACCCACCCTAAAGCCTTTGCCAAAATGGTCCACTTTGTCAATTCCCATTCCAAAAATACCTCTAAAGGCCTTTTACCTACTCCATCCTCCACACCCCAACCAAATCATGTGGTCAAAGTCACCACATCTAATGAGAAAATCAAACCTTTTTATGTGACTCTTCTTATAGCAGGCCATAAACTTAGCAACTGTGTCATAGATTCAGAAGCATCAGATAATGTAATGCCTACCAAAGTGGCTCATGCTTTGGGTCTCACCATCACATGCACTATTTGTTCATGTTATTCTATGAAGAGTAGGGAGGTGCCTTTAGTGGGAAGGATTAAAGATGCACAGGTAGCTTTTGTTACCTTACCTGAGAAAAAGGTTTTGGCTACTATTCTGGTAGCAGATATCCCTCATTCGTATGGTATGTTATTAAGTAGGAATTTTTGTAAAGATGTGGGAAGAGAGATTCAAATGGATTGGTCACATGCCCTTATACCAATCAATGGAAAAATGAAGAATTTGTTGCCTAAGAAGCAATCTGAGTATATTGTGCAAAAAATAGGTGATCCCAAAGTACAAATAATCTATGAAGATATTGGACATGGTAACTATATGATTATGTCTCCGGAGGAAACTAAACTTCCCAAAGAAGTACTTCATGATCCTAATGGTGTTTGGAATCTAGAATTTGATGGAAGCTACTCCTCAGCTGGTTCTAGAGCTGGCATGGTGTTAATGTCTCTAGAAGGAAAGTTTTACCCTTTCTCTTTCAAAATTTAGTTTGAGAATACCAATAATATATTAGAGTATGAATCCCTTATCCTTGGACTTAATGTGGAAAAAAAAAGGTGTGAAGAATCTTCTGGCTCGTGGAGATGTAAAACTATTTATTAAACAAGTCATAGACATTTTCCAAGTAAAGAATAGAAGGTTGAAGGATTACAAAAATCTAGTTTGGGATTGTATTCAATTTCTTGATGCCTTCTCCATCAAATAAATGCCAAGGGAAAAGAACACTAGGGCTGATTCACTAGCTATTTCAGGATCATTGCTAATACCTCACCCTGATTTCTCTCAAGATAAATTCACCATTGAAATGATCCATAGGCCAAGTGTGCTTGATAATGCAAGTAACTGGAAATTTTTCAATGATGATCAGAATTTTATTTCTTTATTGGAGCTCAGGGATAACTTTGAACAATTGTACTTCTAAGGAAGTGATAATTTTCCTCATGAGAGTGTATCTTCCAATGAGGATGGTGTCAAAGAGGAGACACATCAAGATGGGTGCATCAAACTCAAAGGTAACAAAAATCCTAAAGGGTTGGTGAGTTTGGAGGAATTGTTTGATAAACATGATAGGTATGTTAAGTTTAAAACTCCTAAAGGAGTGCAGCAATCTACTGAGTATGAAAATATTGATATCATGAGCTCTATTGACCCCAAAATGATGAACGTTGGAAAGTGTTGTACTCAAGAAGAAAAGAAGAAGGTAGTGAACCTCTTGAAAAAGTATATGGATGTTATTTCATATTCATATGATGATCTAAAATCTTTCCAGCCCAAAGAAATGCAGCATTTTATTCCTCTCAAACTTGAGATTAAACCTTTCAAACAGAAGAAAAGGTAGTACAATCCAAAGATTGCTAACACCATTTTTTAGGAAATACAAAAATTATTGAAAGCAAAAATTATCTTCCCCATTGACCATTCGACATGGATTGCCAACATTGTACCTGTCAGGAAGAAAAATGGTGAGATTTGTATTTGTGTTGACTTTAGGAATTTGAATTAGGCTTATTTGAAGGACAACTATCTTCTTCCCATGATGGATCAAGTTTTTCAAGCTGTTATAGGGTATGAAATGTTGTCCATGCCTGATGGCTTCTCAAGGTATAATCAAGTGGAAGTTAATACCACAGATCAGAAAAATATTACCTTCATAACCCACTAGGGTACTTTTGCCTACAAGAGGATGCCTTTTGGACTCATTAATGTCGGTGCCACTTTTAAAAGGGCTATGGACTTGGATTTTGGAAGCTTGAAAGGAAAGTGTATTGTTGTGTATCTAGATGACCTAACTGTGTTTTCCAAAACTAGAGCAGATCATTTTTAGCATCTGGAAACAGTTCTCTTGAAGTGCAGAGAACATGGGGTCTCTTTGAATCCCAAGAAATCTATCTTTTATGTCACAGAGGGAAAATTTTTGGGGCATGTTGTCTCTAAAGATGGAATTAAAATCGATCCTAAATGAGTTCAAGCTATTTAGCAGATTCCTCTTTCCAAGAGTGAGAAGGGAGTGCATTCTTTCTTTGGTAAGATCAACTTCCTGAGAAGATTCATTCCTAATTTTGTAGAGCTAACTTTGGATATGTCCCAAATGATGAAAGGGAAACAAATGTTTGGCTGGTCCTCTAAAGGGAAAGAATCATTTGAAGGTATTAAAAAGGCTATTTCTAGGACTTCAATCTTAGCATGTCCAGATTTTAGTAAATATTTTATTATTTATTGCTATGCCACAGAAAGCACCCTAGCTGTTGTATTGACCCAAAAAATTTATGAACATCAGACTAACCAAACTAGTTCTGGGTAAAGGCTTGTGTGAACTCATTGCTGAAGGAGCTAGTCATGAATTACCTAAGGATGAGGTTGATGTTCCTATTGTTCTATTTCTCAGCTCAAATGATGAATGATATGTTGATATTGCTCATTTTCTCACCTATGGGGGGTTTCCCTCTCACTTGACTACTAAAGAGAAGAGAGATTTCAAGCTAAGATCAGCACAATACGTGTTATGGGAGAATGCTTTGTTCAAACATGGAGTGGATGGAAGATTTCTGAAATGCGTTGACAAAGAACAACAGAAGAAGATTTTCTCAAATTTCCATGATCAACCATGTGGAGGTCATTATTCATCTATTGTTACTACTCACAAGATTCTTTGCGCTGGATATTATTAGCCTACTTTGTTTAAAGATGCATCAAAATGGGTTGATAAATGTGAAGTTTGTCAAACCTTTGTGGGAAGACCCAAGTTGGCTGCCTTGCTGCTTAAACCAATTGTAATTGAAGAGTTCTTTCAAAAGTAGGGTTTAGATTTCATTGGAACACTCAACCCATCTTCAAGTGCTGGAAATACTCATGTGTTGACTACCATAGATTATTTCACTAAGTGGGTAAAAGACATACGAGTAAAAAGTACCACTTCCGAAGTGGTATGTAATTTTATCAAAGAAAACATCTTGGTAAGGTTTGGAGTGCCAAACAAGATTGTGACTGATAATGCTTCAAATTTTTCTTCTACTGAGATGATGGATTTCTGTTATGGATATGGAATTTCCCTTGCTCACTCTTCAAATTACTATCCTCAAGGGAATGGATAGGAAGAATCAAAAAATAATAATCTGGTGGCTATAGTAAGGAAACTAGTTAATGAATCTCAGACAAACTAGCACAAGAAACTCTATGATGCTCTTTGGGAAGATAGGAATACACCTAAAATAGCTATTGGGATGTCCCCTTTTCAAGTGGTGTATGGTGTGGAAGCCCAATTACCAGTGATAGTGGAGCTACTAGCTTTATACTTAATGAAGGCCATTACAGACACTAGTTTCAATGATTCTTTAGACAAAAGGATCATGTATCTTCATAAGTTGAATGAAGATAGGCTGTAGGTTGTTGATATAATATCTTCCCACTAGCAGAAGGTAAAATATTTGTTTGACAAGAAGGCTAGGTCTGGGAATTTCCAAGTTGGAGACATTATTTTGCTGTGGGATAAAAATACATGAGCCTTGAGGAAGCCATGGTAATTTTGATTCCCTTTGGCTCGGTCCTTTCAAAATCAGGCATTTTGCTGGTGAAAATTCTTTCTATATTTATTACATGGATGGTTCCTCTCTCCAACTTCCTTATAGTGGGAAGTACCTGAAATTGTTCAAGTCCTAGGTGAATAGGATGTCTCTTTGTATATTATGTATAGTGTGTTTTTGCTTCTCCCTATTTCTGTTTGTGGTGATTTTTTTCCTTGTTTGTGTGTTATCTTCTATATTGGTTTGCCTTTTGACTATGTGGCCCAATGGATTATTCACCAGTATTCTTCCCCTATATTTTCTAGAGTTCTTGCCTTCTCTCATTCTTTTGATCTAGCCAAGTCATCCCCAGAAAGAGCCATTTGTTCTCCTCTCAAAATTTCCCCTCTTTTGAAACTCAAAAAATTGAAAATTTTGAGTTGACACTCTTTAGTGATGTTCTAGTGAAGTGAAAAGTTGAGGAGATAGTAAAATTCACATTTTTTGGAGTTATTTTGGTGATTTACAGGTCTGTAGAACATTTTTGTCCCTCATGTCCCAAGTTCTGTCGGGCCTTCTATTCCTCGATTGGCCACATTCCCTAAAATTCTTTAAATTTCAGTTCTGTCGGAACTTTTTAGCCCATTTGTCCTAAGTTCACCCGGGCTCTCAATTCCTCGATCACCTATATCACCCGCATCGGGTCCTTCACGTACTTTTTTCCAATCTATCCCAAAAGTGTATGTGCCTTCTATCCCTAATTTTTCCACATCATGCACATTGGCTAAATCACGTCTTCACGTCCCTTGCATCCCTCGCATTTCTAAGTTTCTGGATGGCCCATGCTAATTTGGCCCACATTACCCGTATCACCCGTGTCGGCCAGATTGCATCTTCGCATCCCTCATGTCCCAAATGTATCAAAGACCATCTGGGATAGTTTTTTCTGCTCTTCCCGATTATTATATTTTTGAGTCAGTGTAATATGAATTTAATGCACATTTAATGACCTTATCTCTCCTAAACAATTATTTAATGGGACTATCCTTTATGCATTTGACACATTTCTCACTTGCCATCATTTTCTTGAATCCCTGCAATCAAGGTCATTTGCTCCTGTTCCTGCTCCCTTTTCATTTTTTATTGTGAAATCAACCCTTGAAGGTTTTCCTCTGTGCATTACAAACAAGAAGATCAAATTCAAAGGCCAAGAACATGTATCACCTCTTGAGACCTTTGTTCCCGATATCAGGGATAGTGAGCTTCGACACATAGATTTTGGGGATTTTTGGAACAGATTGACTAGCCCTAATCCTTCCCTCATGGCACAAATGATTAACGACGGTGGACTTGCTTATGCAGCTGGTTTCCCTATCTCTGTACAATGTGTTGACACCGTGCTCACCTATAGAGCTCATTTTAACTCGGACACCAAAGAATTGACTAATGTGCATAGGGAGCTGATCACTAAACTGGATGTTGCTGCCATTACTATTGTCCTACGTATTCCATAGACTAAATACTCCATCGTTCTCACTCAAGCTTAAGCTCAAACCCTATTCGAGCAGGACGGTGAAAAATCATGGTTGAAGAACCCTAAGAAGGGAGAATCCCAAATTTCCAAGGCATTATTTAGGGATGATTTCAAATAAGAGTTGTCTAATTTCATCATTTTTCTATCTCGTGTCATGGGATTACCCTCTACCAATGAATTTTACTTCTGGATGTGCCCTTTCATCAACATCATTTGTGAAGGTAATCAAAACATAAATTGGGCAGAAATCGTTTGCATGAATTTGACCGAGCAATTGTCTAATGTACAGCAAACTAAGAAGTTTTATATGACTTCTTATCTCATGTATTCCCTAGCATCATCCCGGAAATGGTTTAGATTCACATACATGGAGGGCCAGAAGGATGATCCCATTTATGCATACTACCCTCAATTTACCCTTGAAACTAGTAACCACAATTCCAGAAGAGTTAATGATGCCTTTACCATGTATATTGTAAGGATTTTAGAAGGGGATACTACCATGAGGTTTTTTGATGAAGCCATGCACCTGATAGCTAAGTATGGAGCTTTCTTCATTCAATTCAGGAGGTTTTCATATATCAAGTTGGCTGGTTATGAAAACACACCTCTCAAGCTTCCCATGTTTTATAATGACAAGATGGCTCTAGTTGAAGTGTGCAGGAAATTGGATAAATTACATAGAATCTACAAGGACAAGAAAATATTTGGTTTGTGCTTCCCTATTTATTTGGGAAACTATACATGTAAAATAGCCTTGGATGCCCAAAATGTAGAAAGTGCCCTTGCTCCCATCACTATCCACTTTTCAAGCCTAGGAATTGCTTTGATTTGAAGAAGTTCATTGATCAGAACCTCAAAATAAATTATCATCACAAGCAAGATACTGAGGATTACTGGGCTAATTATGTAGATGATTTTGAATCAAGGTAGAGGCACTATGATAGACTCTCTTTGCAACTAATTAAAGAGCTAAATCTCTATCAAATTCCTGAAGGGTTCCAGGATGATGATGAATACGTGCAGTCTTTTGAATATGAGACATTAATCAAACATACTCCTTTAGAAGATCTAGATTAGTATAAGAAGGAGAAGGATTACTTGGTTGAGATTTTGACCCCTGTCCTTATAACAACCAAAGTTTGGTTTGACAGGAAGGTTCGAGAGCTTAAGAAGAATCAAATTGGATCTTCTTCCAGAGATACTTCAACACCTAGGAAGGAAACACATACACTTATCACAGAGGTACCTGTACAAACTCCTCCTCAATTAAATAACCTTAATCATATACTCCCTCTTCTTCTACTCAAGTGTACCAAAAGAAGATAAAGAGGTTAAACAAGAGCCAATTGAGGAAGAACTCCTTCTGGAGCATTAAGGATTGCCTTCAGGGCTAGAGAACATTATTTTTCTCAGTGAAAGTTATGATGGTGAAGTATCAAACCCTACAGGAACTTCAGAAGTTAAAGTAGAAGATGAGGAGGAGGAGCCTAGCACTAAACCTCCAAGTACCACAGATTCCTCTGCACAAGAAGCTCCAAATGCCTCACTCACCTCTTTACTATAGGAAATAGTGGCAAATACCTTAAGTGCCATGGGTTCACTTGCTCTTGGAATTCTTGTCCCTTCTTCTTCTACTACTACTTTTGCATGGGTGCAACCCTTGGTTGATAGCAGGAAAAGAAAACCTTCTTCCCATTTAATAGGTCCAAATTTTGATGTTGTGGTAGCTTTGTTAAGTACTACTCCTGCTCCTTCAGCAAAGAGAGCTAAAATAACTTCAAGAATAGTGATAGATGCTCAAGGAAAATAATTTCTAGAGGTTAACAATCCTAAGGTTGATAAGGCAGAGAAAGATCTATTAGCCTGCGTACCCTCTCTAGGGGTATCCTCTCGTATTCTCCCGGCCTCCGTCCTGCTATCCAAAATGTGTACTGGATCAGACACAACTGTAAGCAAGCTCCTCCACGAGGGTGATGACCTCTGTAAGGTCTCCATACATTATCTACCGCTGTCAGGCCCTCTAATAAATTCCTGTAGTAGGCAACGTCTCTCCCCGCAAGCACTGCTCGTGGCTGCCCCACGACTCCCAACCACCTCTGAAAGCCGTATCTATATATAACCTGTGGCCCTGGCTGCTGGGGCAGCCCTACTGGTCTGATGCATATGATGTGCTCATATGCCTAACAGTGAAGTAAAAAAGTCGAACAAATACCAAATCGCCGCATCCGGCGATAACCCCAGAGCTCTCTGTATAGCTGCACCAGATACACTGGTGCCCACGCATACCAAGTATGCTCCTCCACCATCTCAAGCAGCCCCCCCATCAATGCCCGTGGAAAGCGGCCTCCCTCTGAGTCCGGGAGGGCGAAGCAGGTGATCCCAATCATCATCAGCATAGCCAGTCATGTCTCGTGTCGGTGCACACGGTACATGTCACCATACCCGATACTCGTGCTGTGATAGGTAAGTAGCGCGGCTGCATCTCCAAAAACCTATAGGATGCTGTCCATCACCGTCTCCGAATCTACCTAGAACACTGCCTCTCCCTCGATCGGCAGTCGAAGGATGCGATACACATCCTCCAATGTGATAGTCATCTCCCCAGTCGGGAGATGGAACACATTGGTCGCCGGATCCCATCTCTCGATGAGGGCGACCATCAGGCTGTGATCTCTATCAATAGCTCTGTATCGCTGGACTCCGCCGAGTCCCACCTCACGCATGATCGCCCAATGAGCCGCAGATACGTGTGGCCGCATCCGCACCAACAGCGGGGGGCATCCTATCCCGCATCGTCAACTGCTGACGTGCCTGCAAAACCAACCCACATCCTTAGACCTACTCTTTATCACAACATCTACTTTACCCTCTAAACCCCCTTTTATCCCCCCAACCACACCCCAACTCTCTAGCACCCCCCTCTCGCAACCTACCTTCAACCACCCCACCCAAAACCCACCCAACCCCAACCAAACCCACCCCACCCAAAACAACTCAACCCACCCAAACCACTACCCGACCCAAAGCCCAAAATCTACCCAAAACAAACCAACCCAAAACCAAACCCCCCCCCACCCAAAACCCACCCAACCCCACCCACACCCCAAAACAAACCAACACAAAACAAGCCCAACCCAAACCCAAACCCACCCAACCCCAAAACAAAACAAAAAAACCCAAAACCAAACCCACTCCACCCAACCCAAAGCCCAAAACCAAACCCACCCCACAAACCAAAACAAAACAACACAAACACTTCGGACCGGTATCGGTCCCAAACAACCAACCACAGCCATCTTCCCGCTGACGCCGGTCAACCACCGACCGACGCCGGTCACCCACACAGAACCCAACCCCTAAAATTTTGCGACCGATGCCGGTTGCTTAGCGACCGACATTGGTCACTGTCATTTCCCGGAGACGAACCCCCGCGCGGCCCCCCCACCCACATTTTTGCATTTTTCTACTTATCTACCCACCCAAACACCCTAAAAACCTACCCACCCAGCCGCCTTGCCCTATTTTACCCATCTATCCTCTTCGTTTTTCAAATTACATCCATTTACTCATTATTTCCTAAAACATGTCAATTCCTACCTAAACCCCCAATTTAGCTTAATACCATTCAAATGCACACAATACAGAGTTCCGAACATACCCGAACAACGACACATCGTCGTGGTGGAATGGGTGGTGGTGGTCCAGCTGGTCCAGCCCCTCCTGCTCCTCCTGCCTGTGCCATAGCTCCAATTCTGATCTGCTGGGTCCCCGGCCAATCAACTGCTGCCTCCTCCTCACTCGGGCCCTCAAACAACTCACTCCTCCAGCAAAATAGCTCCACGTCACTCAATAAAACCTCCAATCTCAACTCTCCACGTCAGACAAATCAATTTGGTTTTCAAATAACAAAGTGACAATGACAAGCCGTATTTTTCTTTTTATAGGTTTTTCGCCCATAACCGATATCGGTTTCATTTTGCCCTAATGAACCGGTATCGGTCCCTTAACTGATATCGGTCATGTAGAATCGACATCGGTTTTTTCTGCCAACTTTCCCCCAATTTTTTTTTGCCCTTATTTACCATTTGCCCCTTTTTAACCACATATCACCTATATCCCCCTTTGCTGAACACCATTTGTTTACCTATTCAGCCTGACCCAAGGCCTCAACCTACCCATTTGGCCCGACCCAAGGCCTCAACCTACCTATTTGGCCCAATCCAAGGCCTCGCCCTACCCATTCGGCCCGACCCAAGGCCTCAACCTACCTATTCGGCCCGACCCAAGAGCCTCAACCTACCTATTTGGCCCGACCCAAGGCCTCGTCCCTACCCATTTGGCCCGACCCAAGGCCTCAACCTACCCATTTGGCCCGACCCAAGGCCTCAACCTACCCATTTTTTCCCGACCCAAAGCCTCACCCTACCCATTTGGCCCGACCCAAGGCCTCAACTTACCTATTCGGCCCGACCCAAGGCCTCAACCTACCCATTTGGCCCGACCCAAGGCCTCAACCTACCCATTTGGCCCAACCCAAGGCCTCACCCTACTCATTCTGGCCCGACCCAAGGCCTCGCCCTACCCATTACCATCCGGCCCGACCCAAGGCCTCAACCTACCCTATTTGGCCCGACCCAAGGCCTCAACCTACCCATTTGGCCCGACCCAAGGCCTCAACCTACCCATTTGGCCCGACCCAAGGCCTCAACCTACCCATTTGGCCCGACCCAAGGCCTCAACTTACCCATTTGGCCCGACCCAAGGCCTCAACCTACCCATTTGGCCCGACCCAAGGCCTCACCCTAACCATCCGGCCCGACCCAAGGCTGTAACCTAACAACTTGGCCCGACCCACGGCCGTATCACTTCAATACCATACCCACAATCAACGTTTTATTTTATCCATCCATCCTGTACCTTTTGTTCAATCGAGCTCACCTGTTCGTGTTTTAGCATGATTAGGGTCCTTGACTTGATCTGTCGACCAACTTTTCCTAGACCTAGACCGTGACGTTTATCTCAACCAAACCAACCATTTGGTACTGCCGAACATGCCTAAACGTTCCTGTACCTTACCTGTTATATACCCTAGAGCTACTTCCTATGCCTTGGATACCAGGATTATATCACCCTTGTTTGGATAAACTATCGACCTTTGCCTATACATTGCTGGTTTGCTCGACAAATCATGTACCCTAGTCGCACTATTGCATTTCAACATGCGTCTGCTGCCTTGGACCTCCCACCACCTTACCATCCTCTCTACAACATGTACCCTTTATGAACCCTATCCCTGATTTCCCGTTCACTCAATCTGTGATAGATTTGAGGGGGATTACCTATATCCTTAACAGGAGAAACCACTTCATATTATTGTCCGCGCAGCTTTACAACACAAGCTACACGACACTAAGGGGCTAATGTAGACACCAAATTCGTGTCTTACGACCCCTTGTGACCCGCATCCCATTTCGCAACCTAACCTCATTACCTAAACCTTACACAATTATTTATTAATTACCTTGTAATTGATAAATCCCCATCACCTCACCTGCCACCTCATTTTGCCACCTCATCATGACCTAGCCCTAATCCTAAACTAACCTAATTAAAACCTAAAACTTGGTCTACACCTACACCCATGACTAAGGACCCCTTTCTCGCACCCAAAACCGACCTTCTAGTCACTTGACCAAGCCCGCAACTAATCTCTCGGGAGAAAAGCAGGGAAGGTGGGCTGTTTTACTAAAAATAGCCTACTTTTTCCTTACCGATGCCGGTTCCTACTCGACCGCCGTCGGTTACGTAACCGCCATCGGTTCCCTGTAAATGGCCTCCCCAAACCAAAAACAAAGGATCGGAATTTCATTTTGGGATCATAGAAAAGGATTCTTTGAATCAAGAAAGAGCATCATTGGGAGCGATCAACAGAACCCAGATCTTTACTTGACTGAGCAGAGACAAGTGAAGAGACAAGGAGAGTTAGCAGCAAAGAAGCAAGTTTACAACTGGATACCAGAGCCCTGTGAGACTCAGCTGACTTGATCTTCTGTGTGCCAGACCATCCTACCTCAGTTAAGCCTTTGCCATCAGAGCTCTTGGACATGCATCTCCGCTGAATAATCAGTAAGCTACATTTCTTGCATGTACTTTTTAACAACATTTCTTCGACTTTTTTGAATCATAAGTCCTCATAAATCCATCCTTGAATCCACTACCCAGCGTGCCATCATTGCATCTAACTGTCATTCATCTACCTCTCATCACCCTATTTCCTAATATTACCTATATACAGCCCTACAAATAACACAACTACCAAATAACACCACCACCCCACAAAACAACTAACCTTCAGATCCTAGACTCTACCGATATCGGTCATCAGTAACCACCATCGGTTATCAGTAACCGACATCGGTTATACTGACTATAACAAATAACCAGCCTTTCCCCTACCCAGTTCAACAAAGCAATTTAATTGATATCTTACAGTCTTTTGTGTTAATTCATATTAGCAAGGGAAACTGACCACCTTCGAAAGGAAGTTTTATATTTCCTGGGCCCAAGGCAGTTTCCTCATTTATTATCTAATTAAAATCTTGTGGTCTTGTGTTCTTATTTGCAGGTAGTCCTTCCAAGACAAAAAGGAGTTCTTCGCAGTCAAGCCTGATCTTTCTCTACAGTACGCGCACATCATCTCGACATTCTACAGGTATTCCTCCTAGCCCCAACCCTTATCTGTTTCTAAAAGGAATGAAACATTCCGAGTGAAACATTTTGGCACGCCCGGTGGGACCCATTTTGGGTTTCTGTTTCTCTTGCTTATTTTCATTTTAGGAAGCATACTTGCTGTTGCTGCTTTTGTTATATATTTCGTAAAGAATTTGTCTTGCTTTCCTAGTTTCGTATTAGTGAAAGTCATCTCTCTTGCTTCATCGAATATAATTTTTTGATTTGGGTTTAAAACACGTGCATTGCATTCCTGCTTGTTGTTTTTCAATTCTAGTGAACGTAGATTAAGTAACAGGTCGTACACGTGGGGGTGATATCCACGGTATTGACAGGAAATTAATCTTACATTCACTGCACAACACATACCGAATCACTTCACAATTAACACAACAGCTCAAACATCCCCCCTTTTTTCCGCGGTATTCCTCCGCCCGATTGAGGTAACCTTATAAGCCAAAACAACTTGACATTTCCCCTAAGTCTCTTGTTTAGGATTCTGACATCATCCTTCTACGTCTAAAGGCATAAGCCCACGATAATTAAAATTAACCCTAGGGTTAATCTCTGGATTTGTGTGTGCATCTTGCTTGTTTTTAGTTCTGTTTTCTTTCTCATACTCTGTCTTCTGTGATCAATAATTGGACAAGTATACTAAACGTTGTTAAAAATCAAATTAGCAGCCTTTTTATATCTTGTTAGCCCAGAATTCTTACACCGACATCAGTTACCTGACCGACGTCGGCTATAGTGTAACCGACATCGGTTACTAGACCGATATCGGTTACTGTCTTTTCCAATTCCTGACAAACCAGCAACCTACCAATTTTACCAGTCTGAGTTTGTTTCTATTCCTGACAGATTGAAACCCTACTGTGAACTCCTGTCCATGGTTGTTATCACTCGAAAGCAAGCCGCCGCCATGGTTTCACATGCTTGCTCTGTTTTTTTGCCTGAATCACCCCCTTCACATTCTGTGGGGAATCCTACGGATACCAGCGAGGTTCCTAAAATTCCTGTGGGAGATAAGGACTTTGCCAAGTTTCTAGATGCTAATTCTAGCGCTGTACAATACTATTTGTCTCATACCCCTGACCATACGCCTGATGGTCAGCTCCTTGTTGGTATGCCTATTAGTATAGCTGCTCATTTAGCTCCCACTCCGCCTGATAATACCGCCTTGCTTCCTGCATCTCTAGCCCCATCTCCCAATCCGACGGCTTCAGAGATTCATACGACTCAGATTGGCTTTCCTGTTGGCTAACCTCGGACCCCACATATCATTACCACCGACTGCCCCTACCTCATCTCTCTTGCAGACTACTCCGTTCATGACTTGCTCTCTGCCACCTATCCACACGAGCTTTCCTTCTCAAGCTCCGCCTACCTTTTCATTCCCATACACGTATCCAGTGACCTCAACATCCTATATGGGACATCCCTATTCGGTTGCCTCAACATATTCATCCTCCACACCTTATCAACAATTAACCCCACCAGGGTCTAGCGGTGGTCCTTGGCCCAATTTGCCTCCGTTTACCACAACCACACCATCATCTCATCCAACTACTGATCTAATTAAACAAATGATGGACAAAATGCAAAACCTGGAGGCTTCTGTTTCAGGAAGTCGTAGCAC
The DNA here is from genome assembly GCA_019776745.2 of Taxus chinensis. Taxonomy (NCBI): domain Eukaryota; kingdom Viridiplantae; phylum Streptophyta; class Pinopsida; order Cupressales; family Taxaceae; genus Taxus; species Taxus chinensis. The sequence goes on from CM034156.1 coordinate 402,685,768, forward strand.
CTTGACATACGAGCAAGTTTTTCAGGAGCCCATTCACCCTTCTGTCCCCCTTCATTCATATCCTCCTCAATGGGAGTTACCGAAATTTACTCGTTTTAATAGTAAAGAGGATCCTCAACAACACTTGCGATCATTTAGACATGCTTGTTATTTGATTGCCCATGATGATGCCTTGTTACTCCGCACATTTCCCATGTCCTTATCAGGACCCGCCTTGGAGTGGTACAGTGCTTTAACCCAGCACTCAATCTTCTCTTTTAACCAACTAGCCCAATCTTTCTTGGATCACTTCTCCATTAACATTGCTAAGAAAGTATCCATCACCGACCTTTATGCCATTCGACAATTCGAAGACGAATCTATCGCAGATTTCGTCGGACGATGGCGCGGCCTTATCAACCAACTTACATATGCCTTGCCTCAGACTGAACTTATCAAACTTTTCACGCGGGCATGTGCTAAGCACATTTCTCCTACTCTTCAAATTCAAACTTTCCACACATTTGATGAAGCCTTTACTATGGCTCGAAAACTAGAGATTCGAGCCTTAGAGGAAGAGAAATTGTGGTTGCGTAACAAAAACCCCAATTTCCGAACTCCTGATTCTACCAATAAACCAAATACCACCACTCCTCACACGTCCACTTCTTCTAAATCAAAAGGAGCTGTCCACGCGGTGATGGTCAAATCCCAACCGCCGTCCAATACTCCGCCAAAAACCACCTATAAGTACAAAGCCGAGCCCATCAACTATACTCCCTTGGGAGAAACATATGGTGTGATATTGGAAAAATTGCTCAAAGCAGGAGCCATTACATTACCTCCTATTAAACCTCATTCCGGGTTTGATTCCACTCGCGCCATACCTTCCTGGTACAAAGAAAATGACTTCTGTAACTTCCACCACGTAAAAGGACATAGTCATGAAAACTGCAAGATGTTGAAAAACATAGTGCAGGAAATGGTTGACGCAGGGGATATAACCCTCGATAATCCTAATGCCCCTGCCAACCGAAATTTGAAAATCTTTAACAAACCATTCCCGAATCACTCTTCCAACAGCAACGTAAACCAGGATATCTTAGCCGAGGAGAGTGTTCATGAGATCCATGCAGTCTTTGATACCCAGCCCAAAGCCTCTATCGAGAAAATTTTGAATCAAGCCTCTTCACTAACACAGGAGCCCGAACCTCCTTTACCACCATCGAAGCCAAAGCAAAATCATTCCTTTACCCATAAAGGAGTTAACTGCCCAGACTTCTCTTCCCATCGATGAGTCTTCTTATACCACATCCCTACAAGACTGTGAACGGATGTTATCTAATCTATCTATTTCCCAAACTTCTCCTTCTACCACTCTTGCTGCACAAGAGGAGGGTACGCCACTCCTTTTGACATCCTTAGACGAGAAATCTCTTGCACCGACATCACCAAATTCTTTAACCATGACGGATCCTCTCGAACATGCCCTCTTACCTATTAGTTCTTCATCGCCTAAATCTTTTCAACGACCAGTTGACCTCTTGACATCTATTGATACAGTGCCTCATTTACCCCCTGTATCACACCCACAGTGGACCGGAATCACAACCCACCTTTCTTCCGTACAAAATTTACAATTCAAACCTGAAGACTGTCATTCTTCAGAAGATAGACGAATCCTATGGGAACGTTTGAGTACTCCCTATTCTACTCAAATGCAGATGACCGATCCGATACCTCTACCATATACCCGAAGTGTTTACAGAAACTCAAAATGCCTATGTCCTCACTCTTCACCCCCCATCATCTATACCAAGTATCCCATCCACCTCTATCAACCTAACCAAATCTTCCCCTACACTTGGGACCTCACCAATACCCAGTCTAACACACCCGCCTAAGCGACTAGATTTATCTAAAAATAAAGCCATCCACCGCCACTTAGGAGACAGACACTCTCAACCCGTGCCTCTATCACAATCAAAACCATCATCGTCATACCTACCTTCCATATTGGGACCTCATCCTTCCACCTTGCACCAATATATCATACCTCCTGCGTTTTCTTCAAAACGACCTACGCCTTCTGCACCCATACAGGGATCAAAGGGTATATCAACATTATCACTCCACGTATCCTGTCCACCTATCAACCCTAAACAAATTCCATCATCAAAAGATTTGTTTTCGGTCACTCCTATTTCCCCGTGGTTGTTTTCTGATACCACACCATCTGTGGCCTCATCATCCAATATAGCTTCTGCACCAAAGAAACCACGTTTAGTGAAAAACGTGTGTCAACACCCCTTGGCTAAACCACCACCCATACGAACCAACCACGCCCAAACATTACCAAAACCCACGCAATCAATACCCTCATCCTCTTCTGATTTTGACCCACTCAAAGGATCTTACGCCAAAATCCTTGCTATGTTAGTAGAGAATGCGACCATTTCCCTACCCCCACTTAGACCTTATGACCCGTCTAAACCTCGACCTATAGGTTATGATGAGTCTAAGATCTGCGCTTATCACCGCACACCAGGACATGATGTGGAGGGATGCAAAGCTTTAAAAACCATCCTTCGTCAGTCACCTCTCCCAGATAGAAAGGTTAAGAAAGACAACTTACGAAGGGAGAGACCTTTAGTTTCCATTCCCTCTCCTATACCATCTGTCCCCGCCTCACCAAGATCTGTCATTATTACAACCCCACCTCTTGAAGACCATGATTTATCCCAATCATCTTCTTCATCTCCGGTCTACGAGATTAATATGATTAGTGTTGCTACTCGAGCGCAGAAAAACAATGAGAAAGCGAAAGAAAGCACACCTGCGTCCTCTCCTTCTCCGTCCAGCATCCCGATTGCACCACCACCCAAAGTGGTTATTCGTGGACCCGCTTACCCCGTCTCTAATGGAGCTGCCCATCGAGCCATGATCAAACAGCTTCACCAATCACCCGTAAAAATGACACTATATGATCTCATTCAGACTTCTGAATCTCATCGACAAGCTCTCGTTGAAATTCTTCAGGGATCGAGGTCTTACCTAATGAAACCCTGCCCGTTGCCTCCATTCTAACACCCAATCATGTTGCCTCTCTCACCAAACAACCCACCGCCCCAACCACTTCTGTCTCTGTACCACAAGCTGCTGCAGTCAGTTTCTCTGAAGATGAAATTGTCGATTTTGGTACAGAAGATCCTGACCCTGCCCTTTTCATCTCAGCTTACGACTCGGGACATTCGGGTACGTCGTGTTATGATTGACGGGGGCGCTAGCCTAAACATCATCTCTTCAAAAGCTTTCCAACAAATGAATATCCCTTCCTAGATACATGTGTGCCAACCCCATCATGTTGCGGTCATTCAATGACGCTATTACCTCTACCTTAGGCACCGTGATCCTCAACATTCGGGTAGGACCACGTACTTTACCCAAACTCTTCTATGTCCTTGAGGGATATTTCTAATATAATATATTGCTGGGCTCGTCCTTGGATCCGGGCTATGGGATGCGTTCCCTCAACATTACATAGATGTATAAAATTTGAGTACGAGGGGAAGTCCTACACCGTAAACGCTGAACCTCCCCCCTTTAAAACCTGCAATATGTTATAACCCGCCCTAACGATGTGCTTATACCAATCAAGACACCCATACATTCAACCCAACCATCCTCTTAAAATGTACCTCAACCATCCACCTCAACCGCGCCTACTCCTTCAACTGATGAAACCACCGTCGCAAAAACCACTTCCCTTCCTGCAGCTAACATCCCAACCTCCGAGCCCTTAGTAGATGTTTTTCAACACCTTACACTGTGTGAGTACCACCTATATAACGTTAGTTCTTTCCCTACCCTGTAGGAGTATGGAAAATTACATGCACATCCCACCTACGACCGTCGCATGGCGGAGGTAATCTCTTACGGACCACCCCATTGCCGCACCAACCTAACGTATGAGGGTGTTGACCGCATCCTCCATTACCCCTGAACCTCCTCTTGGTGTGGTTCCCTTCCAATCCGATTTTCAATACCTGAAAAATCGTCGCTTCGCCCTCACCTTCTTGACTCGCTGTGCTTGGAAAGGCTTTGGTTTTGGTCTTTATGAACAAGGCCGACATACGCTCATCCCCATCACCACACACAAACATAATGATCGTAGTGGTTTCGGATTTCCAGAAACACTTACATCGATGGAACCTCGCGTCAGTTGTCTTCTAGAAGACGATGACGTTACCCCTACCAAACCATCATCACCCATTTTGCCTTCGTCTCCCACAGAGTCGATAGATCCTGAATCTATCCCTCCTAACTTTTTTTTTTTTCATAAATGCTATCTTCCTAGGTCCTCTCACTTATCAACGCGATAATGAGGACCCCTCTTCTATTCCCCTTCTATATCCAGACATGATTGAAGAGGACTCCCCTTGATTAATGTTGTTGAGTGCCAGGATGATGACTCCATCCTCACTTACCTTGGCGCGGATGACTCTTATATTCAACGAGCCTTACCATCTGAAACCCAAACCATGCTGAACGAATCTACTATAGAAATCAACATCCACACGGAGGAGGATCCTCACATTGTGAAGATCGGACAATCCCTTAACGCATCAGAACAAGTCGCCTTTACTACTTTCCTCCGTGCTCGCAACCAAGCTTTCGCTTGGTCCTACGCTGACATGCCAGGAATTGATCCTGACATTGCTGTCCATAACATCACACTAAACCCGATTCCAAGCCAATTAAACAAAAATTGAGAAAAATGCATCCACGCATTGCCCTCTTGGTCAAGAGAGAGCTTCAACGACTCCTTTCTGTTTCCTTCATCTTGCCTATTGACTATCCTCAATGGATTTCTAACATCGTACCTGTCACTAAAGCGACGGGGGGACTTCGGATATGCACGGATTTCTGGGATCTTAACCTCGCTTGCCCTAAGGATGACTTCCCCCTACCAAGTATTGATCAACTTTTTGATCTCACCGCGGGTCATGAAATGCTTTCTCTCATGGATGGCTTTTCAGGATACAACCAAATTTTGCTTGCCCTTGCCGATCAACACAAAACTGCCTTCATAACTCCTTGGGGAACCTTCTGTTACCGTGTAAATGCCATTCGGCCTTAAGAATGCTGGTGCCACCTATCAGCGGGCTATGACCTACATTTTTCATGACATTATGCACACTATCCTTGAAGATTACGTCGACGATCTTCTTGGCAAGTCTAAACATCGCAGTGAACATCTCGATGTTTTAACCATTATTTTTTGATCGCCTGTTACAATATTCTGTCCGTCTTCAACCAAAGAAATGTGTCTTTGGTGTCCTTTCGGGAAAACTTCTTGGCTTTATCGTCTCTTTGCGTGGCATTGAGGTCGATCCATCTAAAGTCAAAGCTATCCTAGAAATGCCCCCCCACCTACTAATCTCAAACAATTGCGTAGTTTACAAGGTAAGCTTCAATCTATCCGACGTTTCATCTCCCAACTCTCGGATCGATGTCAACCTTTCCATCACCTCCTTAAAAAGGACATTGAATTTCAATGGAGTGAAGAGTGCCACCAAGCCTTTGAAGCTCTCAAAACTTATCTCTTGCAGCCACCCGTGCTTATCCCACCTCAAGACGACCGCCCTTTCTACCTTTACCTTTCCGCCACTGACCACGCTGTAGGGGCCATGCTTGCACATCGTGACTCTGAAAATCGAGAACAAGCCGTTTTATTATATAAGTCGTACTTTGGTGGACTATGAGACTAGGTATACACATGTAGAAAAGTTGTGCCTAGCCCTATCATTCGTGGCTACCAAACTCCGACACTACCTTCTGAATCACAAAACTTTCGTCATCACCAACACGGACCCCATCCATTACATGTGCCAAACCTCATCTAAACTAAAACCAACGCATCGCCCGATGGCTCATGCTCCTCGCCGACCTCGACCTTGAGTTCGTCCACCAGAAATCAATCAAAGGACAAACCATCGCAGACCAACTTGCGGAAGCCCCTTTACCTGGGGAACAATTTACCAATTTTACATTCCCCGACGAACTCATCGCCACTCTTTCACTCGGGGAAGAGTCGTATCAAATGACCCTCTCTCTTCGATGGATCTAAATGCCAGCGCGGTGGAGGAGCCGGCGTTGTTCTCATCCCTCTTGACGCTGACCTATGCCTCTTTCATTCCGGCTTGATTTCCCTTGCACTAATAATACAGCGGAATACGAGGCCCTTGTTCTGGGTCTCCAAGTTGCGATACACTTAGGTATCAAATCTATCATATTTTTGGCGACTCTCAATTGGTAGTCAATCAAGTTATGGGCATCTACCAATGTAAAAATGAGGAACTTCAAAAGTACAATACTACGTGGACTCACTTCTAGCCTTATTTACTCACTATTCTATCCAAACCATTCCCCGCTCCACTAACAAATTTGCGGATACTATGGCTTGCTTAGCCTCGCAAATTCCAGCTTCATCAACTGACTCTGAATTATTCGTCAAGAAATATTTGGTTTTGTGCTTCCCTATGTTATTTGGGAAACTAATACATGTAAAATAGCTTGGAATGCCCAAAATGTAGAAGGGTTTTGCCCTTGCTCCATCACTCTCCCCCTTTTTTCAAGCCTATGAATTGCGTTGATTTAAGAAGTTCATTGATTCAGAACCTCAAAATAAATATCATCACAAGCCAGAATACTGAGGGATTACTTACGGGGCTAATTATGTAGATGATTTTGAATCAAGGTGAGGCACATGATAGACTTCTCTTTGCAACTAATTAAAGAGCAATCTCTAGCAAATTCGCTAATTCCTGAGGGTTCAGGATGATGAGAATACGTGCAGTCTTTTGATATGTACTTAATCAAACATACTCCTCCTTTAGAAGATCTAATTAGTATAAAAGGAGAAGGATTACTTGGTTGAGATTTTGACCCCGTCCTTATAACAACCAAGTTTGGTTTGACAGAAGGTCGAGAGCTTAAGAAGAATCACATTGGATCTCTTCCCAGAGATACTTACTTCAACACCTAAGGACGGAACACTACAACATTATCACAGAGTTACCTGTACAACTCCTCCTCAATTAAATACCTTGACTCATATACTCACTTTTCCCTAAAAACTACTCACTATACTATATAACTACTCCCCTTCTTCCGCAGTGTAACCAAAATAAGATAAAGAGGTTAAAACAAGAGCCATGGAGGAAGAACTCCTTCTGGGATCAATTAGGAATTGCCCTTCAAGGGCTAGAGACATTATTTTTCTCAGGGAAGTTAATGATGGTGAGTAATCACACTAACAGGAACTTTCAGAAGTTAAAGTAGTAGATGAGGAGGAGGAGCCTAGCACTAAACCAAACCTCCCAGTACCCACATATTCCTCGGGCACAAGAACTCCCAATGCCTCACTCCCCTCTTTACTCTATAGGAAAAGAGTGGCAAATTAAATACCTGAATGCCATGGGTTCACCACACTTGGCTCTTGGAATTCGTTGTCCCTTCTTCTCTACTACTACTACTTTTTGCATGGGCTGCAACCCTTGGTTGATTATGCAGGAAAAGAAGAACCTTCTTAACCCCCCAACCTTTTCCCATTTAAATGGTCCAAATTTTATGTTGTGGTAGCTTTTGTTAAGGTTCATTACTACTACTTTACTACTTAATACTATTACTCTACTACTAACTCTTACTCCTGGCTCCTTCAGCAAAGAGAGCTAAATACTTCAAGAATAAGTGCTATATGCGCAAAGGAAATCATTTCTGAGGTTAACAAGCCAGTTGATAAAGGCGAAAAGATCTATTCTCCTTCGTACCCTCTCTAGGGTATCCTCCCCCCCCCTTCGTATATCTCCCGGCCTCCGTCCGGCTATCCAAAATGTGGTACTGGATCAGACCACAACTGTAAGCAAGCCTCCTCACGAGGGTGATGACCTCTGTAAGGTCTCCATACATTATCCTAACCGCTGTCAGGCCCTCTAATAAATTCCCTTTAGTAGGCAACGTCTCTCTCCCTCTCCCCGCAAGCACTGCTCGTGGCGCCCCATTACTCCCACCACCTCTTAAAGCCTTATCTGTATAAACCTTGGCCCTAGCTGCCTTGGGGCAAAAGCCCTACTGGTCTGATGCATATGATGTGCTCATATGCCCAACAGTGAAGTAAAAAGTCGAACCCAACATACCAAATCGCCACATGCCGGTGGATAACCCAGACTCTCTGTATAGCTGAAAAGATACACATGGTGCCCAGGTGTACGGATGGGCATACCTAAGTAGTGTCGTCACTGCGCCCATCTAAGCAACACTTCCCCATCCCAAGTGGCGTCGTGGCGGCCTCCCTCTCACAAATGGTCCGGTAGGTTGAGGGCCTTGGTCGGCCAAATGGGCTGAAGAGGTGAATCCCTATTCGGTGCATCGAGGCCACTAAGCCAAGCGAGCGCGTGTCGGGTGCACAGCGGGACATGTCCGACATACCCGATGAACTGCGCTGCTTGAGGAGGTACAGGATAGCGGCGCAATCATACATCTGCGCAGAAACTTATAGGATGCCTGTCCTTAGGGCGCAAGTCAGCATCTCCCGATATCTACCGGGAAACGACTCGCCGTGCGTGCCCATACGATCAGTAGCAGGTGCGAAAGGATGCGATGTTACCAATGCGCGTCCAAGTATTAGTTGGCTCATGCTCGCCCAGTCGGGAGATGGAACACATGGTTCACCGGTGCCCATTACTCTCGAATGAGGGACGACCAGTCAGCTTTGATCGTCCTTATCGGAGTAGTCCTCTGTATCGCGTGGACTCCGTCACAGAGTCCCGATCGTCATCGCGAATATCTGACCCAATGAGCCGGAGCTACCTTGGTGTTCGGGCCGATCCGCCCGAATAGACCAGACGTAGTTGAGTGGGCATCCTTAGGCCTCTCGCAGCGTCAACTGGCGTGACGTGCCTGCCACAAACCAACCGACACATCCTTAGACCTACTCTTTAATCACGGACATAGGTAGCTTTACCCTTGAGGCCCTATAAGCCCCCGTTTCGTGCACGCCCCAACCCACACCCCAACTCTCTACCACCCCCCTCTCGCAAAATCTGACCGTTACAACCACCCAACCCAAAACCCACCCAACCACTACCCGACCGCCCAAAGACCCAAATCTCCCAAAACAAACCAACCCAAAACCAAACCCACACCCACCCAACAAACAAACCCCACCCACACCCCAAAACAACACCACAACAAAACAAGCCCAACCAAAAACCCAAACCACCAACCCCAAAACAAAAAAAAACCAAACAAACCCCAATAAACCCACACGAAGCCAAAACAAGAACACACAAACACTTCAGACCGGTGATCAGTCCCCAACAACTGAACCACGGCCTCTTCCCACCGACGCGGCGCACACACAGAACCAGCCCCTAAAATTTATGCGACCGATCCGGGGGTGTCGCTTAGCGACCGACATCGATCACTGTCATATTACCGGAAGGCCGAACCCCCGGCGTCGGCCCGCCACCCACATTTTGCATTTTTCACTTATCGTACCCCGCCAAACCCCTAGAAAACCTACCCAACCAGCCACCTTTCCGTATTTTACCATCATCCTCTTCGTTGTTTCAAATTACGTCATTTACTCATTATTCCTAAACATGTCAATTCCTACCAAACCCCAATTTAGCTTGTAATACCATTCAAATGCAGCAAAATAAAGAGTTCCGAAGCAGCTACCCGATGACGGTACACGTCGGTCGTGGTGGGAATGGGTGGTGTGGCTCAGCTGTCAGCCCCTCCTGCTCCTCCTTCGCCTGTGCCATAGCTCCATTGACTGACTTCTGCTGGTCCGCCGGCCAATCAACTGCTGCCTCCTCCTCACGTCGGGCCCCGCAAACAACTCACTCCTGCTAGAAAAATAGCTCCACCGTCACTCAATAAAACCTCCAATGCTCAACTCTCCATGTCAGACAGAATCATTTGGTTTTCAAATAACAAAGTGACTTAAGTGGACAAGCCGTATTTTTCTTTTATAAGGTTTTTCGCCCGATAACGATAATCGGCTTTTATTTAAAAACCCTAATGAACCGTATTCGGTCCCTTAACTGATATCGGTCATGAGAATCGACATGGTTTTCTGCCAACTTTCCCCCTAATTTGTTTCCCTTATTTAACGCATTCTGCCCCTTTTTAACCACATATCGCCTATATCCACCTTTGCTGAACACCATTGTTACCTATCGGCCGAGGTCTCCAGAAGGCCTGGCCTCAACCTAACACTATTCGGCCCCCACAACTCAAAGGCTCCTCAGAGTCCGCTAACCTATTCGGCCCGACCCATATAGCAGCATCAAAGACGCTACCCATTTTGAGGCCCGGCCTCTCGACGCCCATGGCCTCATGGCCTGCCCTCGATTCGGCCCGACCAACCGCGAAGGGCCACAAAATCCCTTTCAAACTTACCCCTATTCGCACACCACCCCACCCCACCAGGGCATAGGCCCAGGGCCCTTCACGAAAGGCCTCAAACTACCCATTTGGCCCGGACCCAAGCTCGCAATGGGTTAGGTTAGCCAGGTCCTATCGCGCGGACTTGCGGGCGCGACCCACCCAACCTACGCTATTGTCGGCCGACCCCCAACGGCCTCAACCCACCTATAACCTTCTTTGGCGCCAGACCCCCAAAGGCCTCACCCCCTACCTATTCGGCCTACCCAAAGAGCCTCAACTACCCATTTGGCCCGACCCAAGGCCTCCGCCCTACATTTGCCCGACCCAAGGCTCACCCTACCCACTTTGGCCCGACCCAGGCTCACCCTAACCCATTTGGCCCGACCCAAGCCTCAACCTCCTACCCATTCTTGCCACCAAGGCCCACCCTACCCAATCCGACCCGAATCCCAAAACCAAAGAACATCCACCAACTCAACAAAAACTATTAGACCCCGAACCTAAAAGGCACCTCACCTACCATCCTGGCCGACCCAAGGCTGTAACTACCATAACAAACTTCGCAAACCGAAAACCAAACCAAGCCGTACACTTCATACCACATTACCAATAATCAACGTTTTATTTTATCCATCCATTCATGTACCTTTTGTTCAATCGAGCTACCTGTCGTGTTTATAGCGATGATCAGGGTCCTTGACTTGATCTGTCGACCAACTTGCCATAGGACCTTAGACCAGTGACGTTTATCTCAACCAAAACCAACCATTTGGCTACTGCCGAACATGGCCTAAACGTTCATGTACCTACCTGTTATATACCCTGGAGCTACTTCCTATGCCTTGAGATACCGAGGATTATATCACTTGTTTGGAAAACTACTCGAACCTTTACCTACGCACTGCTGGTTTAACTCTCAAATCTGTTCCTTAGTACGACATTGCATTTCAACATTGTATGCTTCCTTACCCACCCCACCACCTCCATTCCCCTCCTTACACCATTTACCCTTTTCAACCTATCCCTGATTTCACATTCTCTCAATCTGTGATAGATTTTTAGGGGAACCCATACCTTAACAACGGAAACCATTCATATATTGTCCGTGCAGCTTTACAAAACAGTACACGACAATAGGGGTAATGTTTAGACACCAAATTTGTTGTCTTAGCGACCCCATTGTGACCCCGACATCTATCTCGCAATATAACTCATCACCTAAACCTTATACAATTATTTATTAATTACCTTGTATGGTAAATCCACATCACCTTTACCTGCCCCTCATTTCTGCCACTTCATCATGACCTAGCCCTAACCCTAAACTAACCTAATTAAGACTCAGACTTGGTCCACACCTACACCCATAACTAATGACCCCTTTCTCGCACCCAAAAACTACCTTCTAGTCATGTTGACCAAGCCCGCAACTGATCTCTTGGGAGAAAAGTAGGGAAGGTGGGCTATTTTACTAAAAATAGCCTACTTTTCCTTACGATGCCAGGTTCCTACTCGACTGCCGATCATTACGTAACCACACGGTTCCACTGTAAATGGCCTCCCTAACCAAAAACAAGGATCGGAATTTCATATTTTGGGTCAGAGAAAAGGATCCTTTTGAATCAAAGAAGAGCAGCAGGAGCGATCAAGAAAACTTTCAGATCTGTTACTTGACATGAAGGCAGAGACAAGTGAAGAGACAAGGAGAATAAGCCAAAGACTGCAACTGGATACCAGGCCCTGTGATACCTCAGCTGATTTGATCTGCTGTGTGCCAGACCATCCTACCTCAGTATCTACCTTGCCATCAGAGCTCACTTGGACCTACATCATCCGTGAATAATCAGTAAGTACATCTTGCATGTCCTCTTTAATAACATTTCTTTCGACTTTTTTGAATCATCAGTCCCCAAAATCCATAAGTCTTGGATCCACTACCCAACCGTTCATTGCATTTCTAACTTCCATTCATTACCTTCATCACCTATTTCCTAATTATCACCTTATACAGCCCTACAAATAATACAACTACCAAATAATCACCACCACCCCACAAACAACTAACCTTCAGATCCTAGACATCGTACAAATATCGTCATCAGTAACCGCCAATCGGTTATCAGTAACCGGCATCGGTATATACTGACTATAAACCAATAAACCAAGCTTTCCCCTATCCAGTTCAACAAAGCAATTTGATTAATATTTTTTAGTCTTTTTTGTATTAATTTCATATTAGCAGGGAAACTGACACTTTCGAAAGGAAGATTTATATTTCTTTGGGCCCAGGCAGTTTCTCATTTATTGTCTAATTAAAATCTGGGGTCTTGTGTTCTTATTTGCAGGTAGTCCTTCCAAGAAAAAAAGGAGTTCTTCGCAGTCAAAACCTTTATCTTTCTCTCGGTACACACACACCATCTCGACATTCTACAGGTATTCCTCCTAAGCCCCAACTCTTATCTGCTTCTAAAAGGAAAATGAAACATTCCGAGTGAAAACTTTGAGCACGCCCGGTGGGACCCATTTTGGGTTTCTGCTTTCTTCGTTGCTTACTTTCATTTTAGGCAAAGCATACTTGCTGTTGCTTGCTTTATGTTATATATTCTCGTTAAAGAATTTGTCTTGCTTTCCTAGTTTCGCATTAGTAAATTTCATCTCTCTTAGCTTCATCGAACATAAATTTTTGATTGGCGTTTAAACACGTGCATGCATTCCTGCTTGTATTTTCAATTCTATGACATAGGCATTAAGTAACAGGTTCGTACAAAAGGGGGTGATATCCACTGGTATTGACAGGAAATTTAATCTTACATTCAGTGCACACATATCGAATGCACTTCACAATTAACACAAACAGCTCAACATCCCCCCTTTTCTGCGGCTATCCTTCCGCCCGATTGAGGTAACCCTTATAAGCCAAAACAACTTGACATATTCCCTAAGTCTCTTGTTAGGATTCTGACCATCATTCTACGTCTAAAGAGCATAAAGCCCACGAAATCTAAAATTAACCCTAGGGTAGAATCTCTGGATTTTGTAGTGTGCATCTGGCTTGTTTATTAGTTCTGTTTTCTTTCTCATACTCTGTTCCTTCTTGATCAAAATTGGACAAGTATACCTAAAACGTTGTTAAAAATCTAATTAGCAGCCTTTTTATATCTGTTAGGCAGACTCTTACACTGACATCGGTACCCTGCCGACGTCGCTATAGTGTAACCGACATCGATTACATGCGATATCTGTTACTCTCTTTTCCAATTCCTGACAAACCAGCAACCTACCAATTTTACCAGTCTGAGTTTTGTTTCTATTCCTGACAGATTGAAAACCCTACTGTGAACTCCTGTCATGGTTTTTATCACTCGGAAGCAAGCCGCCCCATGGTTTCAATGCTTGCCTCTGTTTCTTTTCCTGAATCACCCCCTTCACATTCTGTGGGTAATCCTACGGATACCAGCGAGGTTCCTAAAATTTCTGTGGGAGATAAGACTTTGCCAAATTCTAGATGTAATCTAGTGCTGTACAATTACTATTTGTCTCATATCCCTGACCATACGCCTGAATGGTCGTCCTCTGTGGGATGCCTATAGTAATAGCTGCTCATTAGCTCCCACTCCACCTGAATACTGCCTTTGCTTCCTGCATCTCTAGGCCCCGTCTCCCAATCGACGGGCTTCAGAGGTTCATGACGACTCAAATTAGGCTTTCTGTTGCGTTAACCTCGGACCCACATATTTCATGTACGCCGACTACCCGCTACCTCATCTCTCTTGCGACTGCTCCGTTCCATGACTTGCTTCTCTGCCACCTATCCACATTGAGCTTTCCTCTCAAGCTCCGCCTACCTTTTCATTCCATCACAGTTATCCAGTACCTCAACATCCTAATAATGGACATACCCTATTCGGGTTGCCTCAACACTATTCATCCTCCCACACTTATCAACACTATAAACCCCCCAGGGTCTAGCAGTGGCTCCTTGGCCCAATTTGCCTCCATTTACCACAACCACACCATCATTCATCCAACTACTATCTAATTAAACAAATATGGACACAAATGCAAACCATGGAGGCTTCTGTTTCAGGAAGTCCAGTAGCGCCTTGAGCCATACGAGCAAGTTGTCGGGAGCCCATCTCACCCCTTCTGTCCCGCCTTCATTCATATCCTCCTCATGGGAGCTTACCAAATACCCGTTTTAACAGTAAAGAGGACCTCAACAACACATTGTGAATCATTTAGACATGCTTTTATTGATTGCCCATGATGATGCCCTTGTTACTCCGCACCTTTTCCCATGTCCTATATCAAACCTACCTTGGCGAGTGGTACAGTGCTTTAACCCAGCACTCAATCTTCTCTTTTAACCAACTAGCCCAATCTTTCTTTGGATCATTCTCATTAAACTTGCCAAGAAAGTATCTATCACGACTTATGCCATCTGAACAATTTGAGGACTAATTCATCGCAGATTTTCGTTGGACGGTGGTGGGGCATTATCAACCAACTTACGTATGCCTTGCCTGCAAACCGAACTTAATCGACTGTTTATGTGGGCTTGCGCTAAGCACATCTCCCCTACCACTCCAAATTCAAACTTTCCGTACATTCGATGAAGCCTTTTACCAATGGCTCGAAACTAGAAATCGAGCCTTAGAAGAAGGGGAAAAATTGCGGTTGCGCAACAAAAACCCCATTTCGAACTCCTGATTCTACCAATAAACCAAATACCACCCACTCCTCACACTCCACTTCTTCTAATCAAAAGGAACGCTGTCCACGCGGTGATGTCAAATCACCAACCAACTTCTAAATTAACCCCGCCAAAAACCACCTATAAGTATAATGTAGAAGCCCATCAATACACTCCCTGGGGAACATACGTGTGTATTGGAAAAATGCTCCAAAGCAGATCCATTACATTACCTCCTGTGATAAACCTCAATTCCGGGTTTCGATTCCACTCGCGCCATACCTTCCTGGTACAAAGAAAATTGACTTCGGTACTTCCACCGCGTAAAAAGGACATAGTCATGAAAACTGCGAAGATGTTGAAAAATTAGTGCAGGAAATGTGAGCAGGGGATATTAACCCTCGATAAGTCCTAATTGCCCACTGATAACCGAAATTTGAAAAATCCTTTAACAAACCATTCCAATCAAACTTTCCAACAGCAACTTAAACCAGGATATCTTAGCGAGAGAGAGTGTTCATTGAGATCCACTGCAGTCTTTGATCCCAGCCCAAAGCCTCTATCAAAAAAATTTTGAATCAAGCTCTTCCACATAACACAGGAGCCCGGAACCTCCTTTACCTCCATCGAACCAAAAGTGAAATCATTTCCTTTACCATTTAAGGAATTAACTACCCAGACTTCTCTTCCCATCGATGAGTCTTCTTATACCACTCCCTACAAGATGTGCGAATGGGATGTTAATCTAAACCTATCTATTTCCCAAATGTTTCCCCTTCATACCCCCTCTTGCTGCAACAAGGAGGAAGGCACGCCACTTCCTCTTTGACATCCTTAGACGAGAATCGCTGCAACCGACTCACCAACATTCTTTAACCATTGATGGATTCCTCTGAACATGCCCTCCCTGCCCTATTAGTTCCTTCATCACCTAATCTTTTCAACAACGGATCGACCTCTTGACATCTATTGACAGTTCCTCGTTTACCCCCTGTAGCACACCACAGTGGACCGAAATCACAAACCCACCTTTCCATTCCGTACAAAATTTCACATTCACACATGAGGACTGGTCATTCCACAGAAGATAGACAGGCCTATGGAATGTTTGAGTACCTATTTCTACTCAAATGCAATGACGTTCCTGAGGCCTTTCCACCATATTACCCGAAGTGTTCTACAGAGCTTAAAATGTCCATGTTCTCCTTCACCCCCCTCACCTCTACAATTGCCCTGGTCCACTTCTATTAACTTAGCCAAATCTTCCCCTCGCTTGCGACCTACCCATACCCAATCTAACACACCACCTAAGCGGCTTGAATTATCTAAAAATAAAGCCGTCCACCCATTAAGAGACAGACCATCTCTCAACTATGCCACCTCTATCACAATTAAAACCATCATCGTCACACCTACCTTCCATATTGGGCCCCACCCTCTCCTTGCATCAATATTATCATACCTCCTGCATTTCCTTTAAAGCGACCTACAGCCATATTCTGCACACATACAGAGATCCCAGGGATATAGCAACACGTCACTCCGCGATATCCATGTCCACCCTATCAACCCTAAACCAAAATTCCATCATCAAAGACTTTGTTTTCGGTCACTCCTAATATTTCCCGTGGTGTTTCTGATACCACACCATCTTGTGTGGGCCCTCATCAATCCAATATAGCTTCTGCACCAAAGAAACCACGTTTAGTGAAAACACGTATCCTAACACCCCTCGCTAAACCACCACCCATACGAACCAACCACGCCCAAACATTACCAAAACCGCGCAATCAATCCCCTCATCCTCTTCTGATTTTGACCACTCAAAGATCTTACGCCCAACATCCTATGCATATGTTAATAGAGAATGCGACCATTTCCCTCACCCCCTTGAGACCTTATGACCCCTTTCTTCGCACCCAAACTACTGACCTCTAGTCAGTTGACCAGCCCGCAACTGTCTCTTGGGAGAAAAGTAGTGAAGTGGGCGATTTTTACAAAATAGCGCTACTTTTTGTTCCTTACCGATGATGCCGGTTTCCTACTCTACTTGCGTCATTTACCGTAACCACCCATCGGTTCCCGTTGTAAATGGCCTCCCTAAACCAAAACAAGGTATCGGAATTTCCTTTTTGGGTCATAGAAAAGGATCCTTTGCATCAAAGAAGAGCATCATGAGCTATCACGATAACGCAGAATTTTACTTGACTTAGCCGAGCAAGTGAAGAGACAGAGAATAGCCAAAGACTTCACTGGATCCAGCCCTGTGATACTCAGCTTATTTGATCTGCTGTGTGCCAGACCATCCTACCTCAGTTCTACCTTGCCATAGAGCTCTTGGACCTACATTCCCGTGAATAATCAGTAAGTTACATCTTTGCATGTCTCTTTAATAACATTTTCTTCGACTTTTTGAATCATCAGTCCCCACCAATCCATTCCTGATCCACTACCCACGTGTCATTGCATCTAACACTGTCATTCCATCTACCTCTCATCCCCTATTTCCTAATATCACCTATATACAAGCCCTCAAAAAGACACTACTCAAATAACACACACCACCCCCACAAAACAACTAACTCAGATCCTAGACTCTACCAATATCGGTCCATCAGTAACCGCCATCGGTTATCAGTAACCGGCATCGGTTCTACTGACTATAACCAATAAACACCTTCCCCTATCCATTCAACAAAGCAATTTGATTAATATTTTATAGTCCCTTTTTTTTATTCATATTACAGGGAAACTGACCCCTTCGAAAGGAAGTTTTATATTTCCTTGGGCCCAAGGCAGTTTCCTCATTTATTGTCTAATTAAAATCTGGGTCTTGTGTTCTTATTTGCAGGTAGTCCTTCCAAGAAAAAAAGGAGTTCTTTCGCAGTCAAGCCTGATCTTTCTCTACGGTACAGCACACACCATCTCGACATTCTACAGGTATTCCTCCTAGCCCCCCAACCCTTATCTGTTTTCTAAAAAGGAATGAAACATTCCGAGTGAAACATTTTGGCACGCCCGGTGGGACCCATTTTGGGTTTCTGTTTATCTGCTTATTTTCATTTTAGGAAGCATACTTGCTGTTGCTGCTTTTGTATATATTCGTAAAGAATTGTCTTCTTGCTTTCCTAGTTTCGCATAGTGAAAGTCATCTCTCTGCTTCATCGAACATAATTTTGATTTGGGTTTAAAACACGTGCATGCATTCCTGCTGTTATTTTTCAATTCTAGTGAACATAGATTAAGTAACAGGTCGTACAAAAGGGGGTGATATCCACGGTATTGACAGGAAATTAATCTTACATTCAGTGCACAACACATATCGAATCACTTCACAATTAACACAACAGCTCAAACATCCCCCCTTTTCTGCGGTATTCCTCCGCCCGATTGAGGTAACAGCTTATAAGCCAAAACAACTTGACATTTCCCTAAGTCTCTTGTTTAGGATCTGACATCATTCTACGTCTAAAGGCATAAGCCCACGATAATTAAAATAACCCTAGGGTTAATCTCTGGATTTGTGTGTGCATCTTGTTGTTTGTAGTTCTGTTTTCTTTCTCATACTCTGTCTTCTGTGATCAATAATTGGACAAGTATACTAAACGTTGTTAAAAATCAAATTAGCAGCCTTTTTATATCTTGTTAGCCCAGACTTCTTACACCGACATCAGTTACCTGACCGACGCCGGCTATAGTATAACCGACATCAGTTACTAGACCGATATCGGTTACTGTCTTTTCCAATTCCTGACAAACCAGCAACCTACCAATTTTAACCAGTCTGAGTTTGTTTCTGTTCCTAACAGATTGAAACCCTACTGTGAACTCTTGTCCATGGTTGTTATCACTCGAAAGCAAGCCGCCGCCATGGTTTCACATGCCTGCTCTGTGTCTTTGCCTGAATGACCCCCTTCACATTCTATAGGGAACCCTACGGACACCAGTGAAATCCCCAAAATTATTGTGGGAGATAAGGAATTTGCCAAATTTCTGGATGCTAATCCTAGCGCTGTACAATACTATTTGTCTCATAACCCCTAACCGTACGCTTGACAGTCAGCTCCTTGTTGGCATGCCTATTAGTATAACTGCTCATTTAGCTCCCACTCCGCCTGATAACACTGCCTTGCTTCCTGCACCTTTAGCCCCATCTCCCAATCGGATAGCTTCAGAGGTTCATACGACTCAGGTTGGCTTCCCTTTGGCTAATCTTGGCCCCCACATATCATTACTGCCGACTGCCCCTACCTCATCTCTCTTGCAGACTGCTCCGTTCATGACTTGCTCTCTGCCACCTATCCACACGAGCTTTCCTTCTCAAGCTCCACCTACCTTTTCATTCCCATACACGTATCCAGTGACCTCAACATCCTATATGGGACATCCCTATTCGGTTGCCTCAACATATTCATCCTCCACACCTTATCAACACTTAACCCCACTAGGGTCTAGCGGTGGTCCTTGGCCCAATTTGCCTCCGTTTACCACAACCACACCATCATCTCATCCAACTACTGATCTAATTAAACAAATGATGGACAAAATGCAAAACCTGGAGGCTTCTGTTTCAGGAAGTCATAGCGCCTTGACATACGAGCAAGTTTGTCGGGAGCCCATTCACCCTTCTGTCCCCCTTCATTCATATCCTCCTCAATGGGAGTTACCAAAATTTACCCGTTTTAACAGTAAAGAGGACCCTCAACAACACTTGCGATCATTTAGACATGCTTGTTATTTGATTGCCCATGATGATGCCTTGTTACTCCGCACCTTTCCCATGTCCTTATCAGGACCTGCCTTGGAGTGGTACAGTGCTTTAACCCAGCACTCAATCTTCTCTTTTAACCAACTAGCCCAATCTTTCTTGGATCATTTCTCCATTAACATTGCCAAGAAAGTATCTATCACCGACCTCTATGCCATCCGACAATTTGAGGATGAATCTATCGCAGATTTCGTTGGACGATGGCGGGGCCTTATCAACCAACTTACGTATGCCTTGCCTCAAACCGAACTTATCGAACTGTTTACGTGGGCTTGCGCTAAGCACATCTCCCCTACCCTCCAAATTCAAACTTTCCGTACATTCGATGAAGCCTTTACCATGGCTCGGAAACTAGAAATTCGAGCCTTAGAAGAAGAGAAATTGCGGTTGCGCAACAAAAACCCCAATTTCCGAACTCCTGATTCTACCAATAAACCAAATACCACCACTCCTCACACGTCCACTTCTTCTAAATCAAAAGGAGCTGTCCACGCGGTGATGGTCAAATCCCAACCACCTTCTAATACCCCGCCAAAAACCACCTATAAGTATAAAGCAGAGCCCATCAATTACACTCCCTTGGGAGAAACATACGGTGTGATATTGGAAAAATTGCTCAAAGCAGGAGCCATTACATTACCTCCTGTTAAACCTCATTCCGGGTTTGATTCCACTCGCGCGATACCTTCCTGGTAGAAAGAAAATGACTTCTGTAACTTCCACCGCGTAAAAGGACATAGTCATGAAAACTACAAGATGTTGAAAAACATAGTGCAGGAAATGGTTGACGCAGGGGATATAACCCTCGATAATCCTAATGCCCCTGCCAACCGAAATTTGAAAATCTTTAACAAACCATTCCCGAATCACTCTTCCAACAGCAACGTAAACCAGGATATCTTAGCCGAGGAGAGTGTTCATGAGATCCATGCAGTCTTTGATACCCAGCCCAAAGCCTCTATCGAGAAAATTTTGAATCAAGCCTCTTCACTAACACAGGAGCCCGAACCTCCTTTACCTCCATCAAACCAAAGCGAAATCATTCCTTTACCCATAAAGGAGTTAACTGCCCAGACTTCTCTTCCCATCGATGAGTCTTCTTATACCACATCCCTACAAGATTGCGAACAGATGTTATCTAACCTATCTATTTCCCAGATTTCCCCTTCTACCCCTCTTGCTGCACAAGAGGAAGGTACGCCACTCCTTTTGACATCCTTAGACGAGGAATCTCTTGCACCGACATCACCAAATTCTTTAACCATGACGGATCCTCTCGAACATGCCCTCCTGCCTATTAGTCCTTCATCACCTAAATCTTTTCAACAACCGGTCGACCTCTTGACATCTATTGATACAGTGCCTCGTTTACCCCCTGTATCACACCCACAGTGGACCGGAATCACAACCCACCTTTCTTCCGTACAAAATTTCACATTCACACGTGAGGACTGTCATTCCACAGAAGATAGACAGGCCCCTATGGGAACGTTTGAGTACGCCATATTCTACTCAAATGCAAATGACCGATCCTGAGGCCTCCACCATATACCCGAAGTGTTTACAGAAGCTTAAAATGCCCATGTTCTCACCTTCACCCCCCTCACCTCTACCAAATGCCCCGTCCACTTCTATTAACTTAGCCAAATCTTCCCCTACGCTTGGGACCTTACCCATACCCAGTCTAACACACCCACCTAAGCGGCTTGATTTATCTAAAAATAAAGCCGTCCACCCCATTAAGAGATAGACTCAATCTCCTCAACCTATGCCTCTATCACAACTAAAACCATCATCGTCACACCTACCTTCCATATTGGGACCCCCATCCCTCTACCTTACATCAATATATCATACCTCCTGCGTTTCCTTTAAAGCGACCTACGCCTTCTGCACACATACAGAGATCCCAGGGTATAGCAACACCGTCACTCCGCGTATCCTGTCCACCTATCAACCCTAAACAAATTCCATCATCAAAAGATTTGTTTTCGGTCACTCCTATTTCCCCGTGGTTGTTTTCTGATACCACACCATCTGTGGCCTCATCATCCAATATAGCTTCTGCACCAAAGAAACCACGTTTAGTGAAAAACACGTATCAACACCCCTCGGCTAAACCACCACCCATACGAACCAACCACGCCCAAACATTACCAAAACCCGCGCAATCAATACCCTCATCCTCTTCTGATTTTGACCCACTCAAAGGATCTTACGCCAAAATCCTTGCTATGTTAGTAGAGAATGCGACCATTTCCCTACCCCCACTTAGACCTTATGACCCGTCTAAACCTCGACCTATAGGTTATGATGAGTCTAAGATCTACGCTTATCACCGCACACTAGGACATGATGTGGAGGGATGCAAAGCTTTAAAAACCATCCTTCGTCAGTCACCTCTCCCAGATAGAAAGGTTAAGAAAGACAACTTACGAAGGGGGAGACCTTTAGTTTCCATTCCCTCTCCTATACCATCTGTCCCCGCCTCACCAAGATCTGTCATTATTACAACCCCACCTCTTGAAGACCATGATTTATCCCAATCATCTTCTTCATCTCCCGTCTACGAGATTAATATGATTAGTATTGCTACTCGAGCGCAGAAAAACAATGAGAAAGTGAAAGAAAGCACACCTGCGTCCTCTCCTTCTCCGTCCAGAATCCCGATTGCACCACCACCCAAATAGGTTATTCGTGGACCCACTTACCCCGTCTCTAATGGAGCTGCCCATCGAGCCATGATCAAACAGCTTCACCAATCACCTGTAAAAATGACACTATATGATCTCATTCAGACTTCTGAATCTCATCGACAAGCTCTCGTTGAAATTCTTCAGGGGATCGAGGTCTTACCTAATGAAACCCTTCCTGTTGCCTCCATTCTGACACCCAATCACGTTGCCTCTCTCACCAAACAACCCACCGCCCCAACCACTTCCGTCTCTGTACCACAAGCTGCTGCAGTCAGTTTCTCTGAAGATGAAATTATCGACTTTGGTACCGAAGATCCTGACCCTGCTCTTTTTATCTCAGCGTACATTCGGGACATTCGGGTACGTCATGTTATGATTGACGGGGGCGCTAGCCTAAACATCATCTCTTCAAAAGCCTTCCAACAAATGAATATCCCTTCCAGTTGCATGTGCGCCAACCCCATCATGTTGCGATCATTCAATGATGCTATTACCTCTACCTTAGGCACCGTGATCCTCAACATTTGGGTAGGACCACGTACTTTACCCGAACTCTTCTATGTCCTTGAGGGAGAGTTCCAATATAATATATTGCTGGGTCGTCCTTGGATCTGGGCTATGGGATGCGTTCCCTCAACATTACATAGATGCATAAAATTTGAGTACGAGGGGAAGTCCTACACCGTAAAAGCTGATCCTCCCCCCTTTAAAACCTGCAATATGTTATACCGCCCTAACGATGTGCTTATACCAATCAAGACACCCATACATTCAACCCAACCATCCTCTTCAAATGTACCTCAACCATCCACCTCAACCACGCCTACGCCTTCAACTGATGAAACCACCGTCGCAAAAACCACTTCCCTTCCCGCAGCTAACATCCCAACCTCCGACCCCTTAGTAGATGTTTTTCAACACCTTACGCTGGGGGGAGTACCACCTATATAACGTTAGTTCTTTCCCTACCCCGCAGGAGTACGGACAATTACATGCACATCCCACCTACGACCGTCGCGTGGGGGAGGTAATCTCTTACGGACCACCCCATTGCCGCACCAACCTAACGTATGGGGGTGTTGACGCATCCTCCATTACCCCTGAACCTCCTCTTGGTGTGGTTCCCTTCCAATCTAATTTTCAATACCTGAAAAATCGTCGCTTCGCCCTCACCTTCTTGACTCGTTGTGCTTGGAAAGGCTTTGGTTTTGGTCTTTATGAACAAGGCCGACATACGCTCATCCCCATCACCACACGCAAACATAATGATCGTAGTGGTCTTGGATTTCCAGAAACACTTACATCGACGGAACCTCGCATCAGTTGTCTTCTAGAAGACGATGACGTTACCCCTACCAAACCATCATCACCCATTTTGCCTTCGTCTCCCACAGAGTCGATAGATCCTGAATCTATCCCTCCTAACTTTTTTTTTTCATAAATGCTATCTTCCTAGGTCCCCTCACTTATCAACGCGATAATGAGCACCCCTCTTCTATTCCCCTTCTATATCCAGACATGATTGAAGAGGACTCCCCTTCAATTAACATTGTTGAGTGCCAGGATGATGGCTCCATCCTCACTTACCTTGGCGCGGATGACTCTTATATTCAACGAGCCTTACCATCGGAAACCCAAACCATGCTGAACGAGTCTACTATAGAAATCAACATCCACACGGAGGAGGATCCTCACATTGTGAAGATCGGACAATCCCTTAACGCATCAGAACAAGTCGCCTTTACTACTTTCCTCAGTGCTCGCAACCAAGCTTTCGCTTGGTCCTACGCTGACATGCCAGGAATTGATCCTGACATTGCTGTCCATAACATTACACTGAAACCCGATTCCAAGCCAATTAAACAGAAATTGAGAAAAATGCATCCACGCATTGCCCTCTTGGTCAAAGAGGAGCTCCAACGACTCCTTTCTGTTTCCTTCATTCTGCCTATTGACTATCCTCAATGGATTTCTAACATCGTACCTGTCACTAAAGTGACGGGGGGACTTCGGATATGCACGGATTTCTGGGATCTTAACCTCGCTTGCCCTAAGGATGACTTCCCCCTACCAAGCATTGATCAACTTGTTGATCTCACTGCGGGTCATGAAATGCTTTCTCTCATGGATGGCTTTTCAGGATACAACCAAATTTTGGTTGCCCCTGCCGATCAACACAAAACTACCTTCATAACTCCTTGGGGAACCTTCTGTTACCGTGTAATGCCATTCGGCCTTAAGAATGCTGGTGCCACCTATCAGCGGGCTATGACCTACATTTTTCATGACATTATGCACACAATCCTTGAAGATTACGTCGACGATCTTCTTGGCAAGTCTAAACATCGCAGTGAACATCTCGATGTTTTAACCATTATCTTTGATCGCCTGTTACAATATTTTGTCCGCCTTCAACCAAAGAAATGTGTCTTTGGTGTTCTTTCGGGAAAACTTCTTGGCTTTATCGTCTCTTTGCGTGGCATTGAGGTCGATCCATCTAAAGTAAAAGCTATCCTAGAAATGCCCCCACCCAAAAACCTCAAACAATTGCGTAGTTTGCAGGGTAAACTTCAATCTATCCGACGTTTCATCTCCCAACTCTCGGATCGATGTCAACCTTTCCATCACCTCCTTAAAAAGGACATTGAATTTCAATGGAGCGAAGAGTGCCACCAAGCCTTTGAAGCTCTCAAAACTTATCTCTTGCAGCCACCCGTGCTTATCCCACCTCAAGACGACCACCCTTTCTACCTTTACCTTTCCGCCACTGACCACGCTGTAGGGGCCATGCTTGCACATTGTGACTCTGAAAATCGAGAACAAGCCGTTTATTATATAAGTCGTACTTTGGTGGACTATGAGACTAGGTATACACATGTAGAAAGGTTGTGCCTAGCCCATTCATTCGTGGCTACCAAACTCCGACACTACCTTCTGAATCACAAAACTTTCGTCATCACCAACATGGACCCCATCCATTACATGTATGCCAAACCTCATCTAAACCAACGCATCGCCCGATGGCTCATGCTCCTCGCCGACCTCGACCTTGAGTTCGTTCACCAGAAATCAATCAAAGGACAAACCATCGCAGACCAACTTGCGGAAGCCCCTTTACCTGGGGAACAATTTACCAATTTTACATTGCCCGACGAACTCATCGCCACTCTTTCACTCGGGGAAGAGTCGTATCAAATGACCCTCTTCTTCGATGGATCTAAATGCCAGCGCGGCGGAGGAGCCGACGTTGTTCTCATCCCTCTTGACGCTGAACCTATGCCTCTTTCATTCCGGCTTGATTTCCCCTGCACCAATAATACAGCAGAATACGAGGCCCTTGTTCTGGGTCTCCAAGTTGCGATACACTTAGGTATCAAATCTATCAATATTTTTGGCGACTCTCAATTGGTAGTCAATCAAGTTATGGGCATCTACCAATGTAAAAATGAGGAACTTCAAAAGTACAAATACTACGTGGACTCACTTTTAGCCTTATTTACTCACTATTCTATCCAAACCATTCCCCGCTCCACTAACAAATTTGCGGATACTATGGCTTGCTTAGCCTCGCAAATTCCAGCTTCATCAACTGACTCTGAATTATTCGTCATGGTCCAACAACTTTTTGCCCCATCCTACTCAACCCCGGTAGTTTGTATGATAAATACTGTGTCTGCTAATTCACAGGATACTTGGTATCACCAATTTCACGACTACCTTACAACCTCTGTTCTCCCATCTGACCTTACTAGTACTGGTAAACGCGCTTTTCTTAAACGCGTTTCTCGTTATGTAGTTATGGGGGGACTCCTTTATAAACGTGGCTTTGATGGCATTCTCCTTCGATGTCTCACCGGCGCGGAGGTCACCCATACCATCCAACAGGTCCATGACGGTATTTGTGGTGGACATTTTAGTGGCCTTGCCATGGCTAAACGAATCCTTCGCCTAGGTTATTATTGGCCTACTCTCAATAACGACTGCTACGAATATGTTAAGCGTTGTGTTATGTGTCAACAACATGCTAACCTTCAACATACTCCTAGCCATCCGCTGCAGGTCGCACAAGATATTTGGCCTTTCTCACAATGGGGTTTAGACCTTATTGGTGAGATTCACCTGTCCTCTTCACAACGTCACCGATGGATAATCACAGCCACCGAATATTACACAAAATGGGTGGAGGCCATTCCACTCGTTTCGATCAAAAAGGAAAAAATTGTCGAATTCATTAACCATCACATTATCTGTCGTTTTGGTATTCCTCATCGCCTAATAACAGATAATGGTAAATCTTTTAAAAACAAGTTGTTACAAGACCTTTGTGACAACTTTGGTATCAAACTTAGTTTCTCATCGCCTTACTATCCGCAGGCCAATGGTCAGGCTGAATCTTCTAATAAAACCCTAACCAAAATCCTCATGAAAGTTGTCAATGAATCCGGAAGAAATTGGCACGATCACATTCCCTTTGCCCTTTGGGCTTATCGTACTAGCATTCGTACCTCTACTAACGCTACACCTTTTTCTTTGGTATATGGTACCGAGGCCGTCTTGCCTCTCGAAATACAAATACCCTCCCTCAGAATATCCCTTCAGGATATTCTCACCAACGATGATTTCCGCCAAGAGCGGTTAGCCCAATTGGAGCTTCTTGACGAACGACGTCTTACAGCTCTCGATCACCTTCAAATCTATCAAAAACGCATCAAGCGTGCTTATGATAAGCGACTTCATGAGCGTACCTTTAAGGTTGGTGATCTTGTCCTCAAAGAGAATCAACATGTAACCAAACTAGAAAAGAGCAAACGTGGAAAATTTGCTCCCAATTGGATTGGGCCTTATATAATCACTCACACTTATGGATCAGGCACTTATCGTTTAGCTTCGCTTAATGGTAAACCTGAGCCTGAGCCCCTTAATGCCTTGCATCTTCGACCATTCTACTGTTGAATTTAGTGTTATATCACTTCTTATCTACCTACTGCTCGTCCCTTGAGCTCATTTACCGCTACATACACTTTGTTTTCTACATCTCAAAATAAAATCAAGCTCACTTCTCACCTCCCCTCAATGATGCCTTCCCCTTTTTTAGTCTAGTCCATGACTTCAAAGTATTAAAATAAGCCGTATTCTTATGGGATTTTCTTGAGTCAAACTTCCTACCAAACTAGATGCTTCACGCTAAAAATAAAAATAAAAATAAATATCTAGTCATCTAAATTTAATATAGACTGCTCCCTCGAAGGACAGCTATATGCCAAACTATTGCTGCTATTATATATAGACTGCTCCCCCGAAGGACAGCTATGCATTAAAATCATATCTGCTACTATAAATAGACTGCTCCCTCAAAGGACAGCTATACACAGTCAGCCTTTATCAGAAGCTTCTCGCATTGATCAGCTTCGTGAAGACCTCAAGAATAGTACAATCAATATCCCTTGTAGACTTCCCGCATCGATCAGTCTATATTCAGTCAAATAAAAGCCTCATTCAAAAGAACTTTTTGGGTCATGGACTTGTCTATTTAGGGTAGGTTCTCTTTCGTCAGAACACTCACTTTGTAATGAGTTCTCCGTACCTCAACTATACCATTCACCTCACCTCATTATTTATTCAACTCAAGGGACACGTCGTACACCTGATAGGTTGTGATCATACAACTCTTTTCACCTATTGACTTCTCGTCTATGCACGGTACCTAGGGCTTCAAGCTCATTCTACGTTGTGTGGTTTGTTTAGCTCTTTTCACCTACGGAGCACTCTTTCCGCTTTGCCTCGCATCTAGGATTGTGTGTTGATCATAATCAGGACATGGTTCCCTTCTACTTGGGTAGGCTAACCTTCGCTTCCCTTATACCTTTTACAACATCACCAATTCATTACCGACACCAACAACCTTACCTTACCAATATTAATATCAATATTCTTACCAACCAACCAATTGCCTAAACCGTACCAAATTGCCTGAATTCGCCTCTCCCTGATCCTAAGGGAGAACTACATCGGTCTGAGGCCCCTCCTTGCTTTGTGCAATGGGCTATATAGGCAGCACTTCGGAGACATGGGGTCTCCCAAGGTTAGCTCGACCATCCCCTACCATAACCTATCATGTGTGGTAAATATAAATATTTTTGTGTATTTCTATTTAATCACATTCCTCTTTATCCTTTTTCAAAACACCGAAAGTCTAAACGAAAACATTCTTATTATTATAACTCAAATCAACATACATATCTTATTTTATTTAGATGTTAAACAAATACATCTTCTCTATCATCGACACGCAGGTCGGTACTCTTATTTATTCTTATACCTTGCTAACATTTATTTAGACCCTCACGCCTCATATTGAACTAGGTGATGATCGTGATCGTCGACCCCTCTCGCCAGGCCTCTCTGTCCTCAAAGGTACCACAGCTATTGGTACCGCCCACTGATCTGCCAATCTCTCCTGTAACATATGAATACACCCTCTCGCATGGAGGACTCCAGCCTCTAGTCTCTCTGCCCATGACTCCGCAACCGCTAACAATCCTCTTGTCTCATTCACCTGCGTTTGGAGCTGCTGAACCAAACACTGCAGACGATCCCTCTCTGCTGTAATCACCGCTATGTCAGGACAATCACGTACACCTTGCAGCTCTGCTACCCACCATAATCTATAGGCCTCTATCGTTCCTGCATCCATTACCCTGCGATCGGTTGCTAATTCTTTAGGACCTTCTGGAGGTGTTGGCTGGGGAGGTGAGAATGTTGCCTCTGCGTCGATCCTCATATATGGTATATAAGCCTGCGGTATGTCTTGCACCAATCCCAATTGTCGCCGCACACGATCTAGAGGAATCCTCTCATACTCACCTGGCCTGTGCCCTGCGATCCACCTCAATCGCTCTACACCCCTCAACTCCTCAGCTATGTTCTCTGTTACCATATAGTTCCCGTAAGGCCTCCAACAGATATCCGCAACCGTCACCCTCTCCCATACCTACCTGTAATACTCAATGTCACCCGTCACGGCCTGAGATCTTGCCTCTTGTTCTGTCTGGACCCATCATCTGAATCCCAACCTCTGTACTCCGGTCTCTCCTGACTGGATGGGTCGGCCTATTGGTCGCACACAAATAATGTGCTCATAGGCCCAACAGTGTAATAAGTATGAACAATCCAGCGTCGTCCTGTGATTTCGCCTACAAGCCCATAGACCCCTGTATAGCTCCGCCAAATATGCAGGTGCCCATACAAAAGTCACGTCCCTTTCTATCATCTCCCAGATAACACACATCAATGCCTTTGGAAATCTTCCCCCTTCTGCCCTCGGTAATGCATAATACCCTACCGTTATCATTAATATTATTGCTAACCTTGTGTCCTCAGGATGTGCTGCATACATTATCCCATACGTAAATGACAAACCTCGCTGTGTTAAATCTCGTGCGTATGGACCAAATACTGCTATTATCGCTCCCCGTGCCGCGCTAGGTAATGCCTGATATACTGGTTTTCCTGTAATTGGGAGTCTCAAAATACGGAACACATCTTCCAATGTTACTGTCATTTCCCCTGTTGGCAGATAGAAGGTATTTGTCTCAGGATTCCATCTCTCAATCAACACCTGTAACATAGCATGGTTACGTGTGATTCGTGAATAATAGCGGATTCCACTTAACCCCAAATGATTTATCAATGTCCATTCAGCTGGCGTTACATCCACTCGGATTCGTGACAACAACGCTGGTACACTATCATTCATCCTCAACCCTGCCTCTGCCTGCATACATCCAAATAACAAACAACCATTCAATTCCTCAAATCCCCCTGGGTTTTTTCTCAAATTCTGGAAATTCCTACAGTAACCGGTATCGTTTACAGCTAACCGGTACCGGTTGAGTAACCGATACCGGTTATCCCTAACCGATATCGGTCACTGTTACTTTCATACACCTTGCCTAAAACAACCACCTACGACAATAAATTGCTCGTTTATTCCTCTCTGTATACACAGACATACCCGAAACCCTTGATTACCTACCACGTAACACTCACCTCATTTATAACCCTTGTTATCATCTTTTCTTTCTCATATCTACCCACATACTCTCCCCCATCTTATTCACAAAACATGCAGAAATCAAATCACAA
Source organism: Taxus chinensis (assembly GCA_019776745.2). Lineage (NCBI taxonomy): Eukaryota > Viridiplantae > Streptophyta > Pinopsida > Cupressales > Taxaceae > Taxus > Taxus chinensis. Next base: position 402,716,507 of record CM034156.1, read on the forward strand.
CCAAAACGTTTACCTCTAGAGTTGCAGCAGCTTGAGGTGGCCCTTGTCTCCCTCTCGTCCCTACCTGCTAGATGTTTCTCCTCGTCCTGCCATTATCACCACCTTTTTTAAACCTGCCTTTCTGTCTTCTGAATCTCAGATCACAATCACTTTCCCTGTCTCTTTACTCCTAATCACTCAAATTTCTCATGCAATTACCTATCTCAGTCGTCAAAAAGCGTCGCGTTCGCGTATTTAACTTCTTGCATGGCTCTCAAAATTAGAACTTAAGTTGCTACCTTAGCTTTTTTATTTTTAGAAAAGCTCATACCTAAATAACCGGTATCGGTTATGTAACCGATATCGGTCTACTAACTACCGCCGTCGGTTATCTAACCGATATCGGTTATACACCTGCCTTTTTGAAACATGGTTCTTTTCTTTGTTTTTTACCTAATTTTTGTCGCGCCCGCCTCTTTTCCTGCATCTCATCACCATTATCCATATTTGTCCATCCACCACACATATCATCACAATTTCATTAACATCATCTATTTTACAAAAACAAACAAGTCATCAACTAAGGATACCAAAACAAAACAAAAAACTATCTATCTATACATCATTTGGATCCAACTCATCAGATACATATATAACAATGTCACAAAACCAGCCCAAAACATGCAACATTTCATCATATAACACATCATCCATATATCAACATGTCAATTAAACTCATCATACATTCTATATACCACAAACCATTGACGAAATACTTAAAAATATTTTGAACACAACATGTGGATCAAAACATCATCTCTATATATATATACAAGTTTTCAAATATACACTGTGCCCTACATCAGGGCCTCTGTGATCTCATAATCCAACAAAGCCGGCACGCAGGCCGCAATAACTATCAATAATCTCGACTCGGCTCGCAGGCCGGTCCCTCATATCAAAAATATACTCAGCTCGCAGGCCGGTACCAACTGTACAACCCGTACTCGGCTCACAGGCCGGTATACAATAAATGAATGAATGAATAAATGAGTAATATGTAGGCACGCAGGCCTCTATAAACATAACCGGTTCACAGACCGGTGCCCATATCCAATATACAAATACAAAAACCATGCCGGGCTCCCTCAGCTCTCCCCACCGCCCTCAGCGCCTCTCCCCGCTGGTCCCTGTGGTGCCTCTCGCCTCCTGCCTGTCACAGACACGCCGGCTGTGGCTGCACCTCCCTGAGATCTCTAGCTGTGAGAGGTCTCTGCTCTATGAGCTGCATAAGGCTGATACTCAACTCCGGTACCATCAAGAATATCCTGATAGTATCGGGCCTCCGCTCTAACCTCCATATAGCGCTCTCGAGCCACTGAAGGAGCTGGGGCTGGTCCCCTGGCACCTAATACTAGTACCCCCTGTGCCTGTGCTGGTGGTGCCTGTGGCTGTGCCGCTGCTGGCGGTGGTATCTGTACCTGTGCCTGGGGCTGTGGCTGCGCCGCTGCTGGTGGTGGTGCCGGTACCTGTGCTGCTGCTGGTACTGCTGCCTGTACCTGTACCTGCACCTGTGGCTGTGCTGCTGGTGGTGGTGCTGCCTGTGCCTGTCCCTGAGCCTGGGCTAGCTGCCCCTGTAAGACCCCTATCTGTGCCTGCGCAGCAGCAAGCTGCCCCTGTAAGAGCTACACCTGACCCCTGAGCTGATCTCTCTCTGCCGTCACAGCTGCCAAGTCTGGCTGTGCGGGCTGTGCTACCCTCGCCGCTCTCTGACCAGCCCACCACACCATGTATGCTCCTGTACAACCAGCATCATCTACTGTGTCATCTGCTGGCCTCTCAGCAACCCAATCTGGATCCAAGGGCTGTGGTGCAGGCAGTGGGGCCTCTACATCATCCCTCCTGTACTGAGGGAAGGGAGGTGGCTCGTCCTGTCGCAGCCCCATCTGCCTGCGTACCCTCTCTAGGGGTATCCTCTCGTATTCTCCCGGCCTCCGTCCTGCTATCCAGAATGTGTACTGGATCAGACGCAACTGTAAGCGGGCTCCTTCGCGAGGGTGATGACCTCTGTAAGGTCTCCATACAATATCTACCACTGTCAGGCCCTCTAATAAATGCCTGTAGTAGGCAACGTCTCTCCCCGCAAGCACTGCTCGTGGCTGCCCCATGACTCCCAACCACCTCTGAAAGCCGTATCTGTATATAACCTGTGGCCCTGGCTGCTGGGGCAGCCCTACTGGTCTGATGCATATGATGTGCTCATATGCCCAACAGTGAAGTAAAAAAGTCGAACAAATACCAAATCGCCGCATCCGGCGATAACCCCAGAGCTCTCTGTATAGCTGCACCAGATACACTGGTGCCCACGCATAGCAAGTATGCTCCTCCACCATCTCAAGCAACACCCCCATCAATGCTCGTGGAAAGCGGCCTCCCTCTGAGTCCGGGAGGGTGAAGCAGGTGATCCCAATCATCATCAGCACAGCCAGCCGTGTCTCGTGTCGGTGCGCACGGTACATGTCACCATACCCGATACTCGCGCTGTGATAGGTAAGTAGCGCGGCTGCATCTCCAAAAACCTGCAGGATGCTGTCCATCGCCGTCTCCGAATCTACCTGGAACACTGCCTCTCCCTCGATCGGCAGTCGAAGGATGCGATACACATCCTCCAATGTGATAGTCATCTCCCCAGTCGGGAGATGGAACACATTGGTCACCGGATCCCATCTCTCGATGAGGGCGACCATCAGGCTGTGATCTCTATCAATAGCTCTGTATCGCTGGACTCCGCCGAGTCCCACCTCACGCATGATCGCCCAATGAGCCGCAGATACGTGTGGCCGCATCCGCACCAACAGCGGGGGCATCCTATCCCGCATCGTCAACTGCTGACGTGCCTGCAAAACCAACCCACATCCTTAGACCTACTCTTTATCACAACATCTACTTTACCCTCTAAACCCCCTTTTATCCCCCCGACCACACCCCAACTCTCTACCACCCCCCTCTCGCAACCTACCTTCAACCACCCAACCCAAAACCCACCCAAACCACTACCCGACCCAAAGCCCAAAATCTACCCAAAACAAACCAACCCAAAACCAAACCCACCCCACCCAAAACAAACCCCACCCACACCCCAAAACACACCAACACAAAACAAGCCCAACCCAAACCCAAACCCACCCAACCCCAAAACAAAACAAACCCACACAAACCCCCAATAAACCCACACAAGCCAAAGCAAAAACAAACAAAACAAACCAAAACAAAACAACACAAACACTTCGGACCGGTATCGGTCCCCAACAACCGACCACGGCCCTCTTCCCACCGACGCCGGTCAACCACCGACCGACGCCGGTCAACCACACAGAACCCAGCCCCTAAAATTTTGCGACCGATGCCGGTCGCTTAGCGACCGACATCGGTCACTGTCATTTCCCGGAGCCGAACCCCCGCGCAGCCCCCCCACCCACATTTTTGCATTTTTCTACTTATCTACCCACCCAAACACCCTAAAAACCTACCCACCCAGCCGCCTTGCCCTATTTTACCCATCTATCCTCTTCGTTTTTCAAATTACGTCCATTTACTCATTATTTCCTAAAACATGTCAATTCCTACCCAAACCCCCAATTTAGCTTAATACCATTCAAATGCACAAAATACAGAGTTCCGAACATACCCGAATGACGACACGTCGTCGTGGTGGGATGGGTGGTGGTGGTCCAGCTGGTCCAGCCCCTCCTGCTCCTCCTGCCTGTGCCATAGCTCCAATTCTGATCTGCTGGGTCCCCGGCCAATCAACTGCTGCCTCCTCCTCACTCGGGCCCGCAAACAACTCACTCCTCTAGCAAAATAGCTCCACCTCACTCAATAAAACCTCCAATCTCAACTCTCCACGTCAGACAAATCAATTTGGTTTTCAAATAACAAAAGTGACAATGACAAGCCGTATTTTTCTTTTTATAGGTTTTTCGCCCATAACCGATATCGGTTTTATTAAAACCCTAATGAACCAGTATCGGTCCCTTAACCGATATCGGTCATGTAGAATCGACATCGGTTTTTCTGCCAACTTTCCCCCAATTTTTTGCCCTTATTTACCATTTGCCCCTTTTTAACCACATATCGCCTATATCCACCTTTGCTGAACACCATTTGTTTACCTATTCGGCCTGACCCAAGGCCTCAACCTACCTATTCGGCCCGACTCAAGGCCTCAACCTACCCATTCGGCCCGGCCTCAACCTACCCATTCGGCCCGACCCAACCTCAATTTCGGCCCGACCCAAGGCCTCAACCTACCTATTTGGCCCGACCCCAGGCCTCAACCTACCCATTTGGCCCGACCCAAGGCCTCGCCCTACCCATTCGGCCCGACCCAAGGCCTCAACCTACCTATTCGGCCCGACCCAAGGCCTCAACCTACCTCTTTGGCCCGACCCAAGGCCTCAACCTACCCATTTGGCCCGACCCAAGGCCTCGCCCTACCCATTTGGCCCGACCCAAGGCCTCGCCCTACCCATTTGGCCCGACCCAAGGCCTCAACCTACCATTTGGCCCAACCCAAGGCCTCAACCTACCTATTTGGCCCGACCCAAGGCCTCAACCTACCCATTTGGCCCGACCCAAGGCCTCACCCTACCCATCCGACCCGACCCAAAGCCGCCACCCAACAACTTGGCCCGACCCAAGGCCTCACCCTAACCATCTGGCCCGACCCCAGGTTGTAACCTAACAACTTGGCCCGACCCACGGCCGTATCACTTCATTACCATACCCACAATCAACGTTTTATTTTATCCATCCATCCTGTACCTTTTGTTCAATCGAGCTCACCTGTTCGTATTTTAGCATGATTAGGGTCCTTGACTTGATCTGTCGACCAACTTTGCCTAGACCTAGACCGTGACGTTTATCTCAACCAAACCAACCATTTGGTACTGCCGAACATGCCTAAACGTTCCTGTACCTTACCTGTTATATACCCTGGAGCTACTTCCTATGCCTTGGATACCAGGATTATATCACCCTTGTTTGGATAAACTATCGACCTTTGCCTATGCACTGCTGGTTTGCTCGTCAAATCATGTACCTTAGTCGTACGATTGCATTTCAACATGCGTCTGCTTCCTTGGACCTACCCCACCACCTTACCATCCCCTTTACACCATTTACCCTTTATCAACCCTATCCCTGATTTCACATTCTCTCAATCTGTGATAGATTTTAAGGGGGGTTACCCATACCCTTAACAACGGAAACCACTTCATATTATTGTCCGTGCAGCTTTACAAAACAAGCTACACGACAATAAGGGGCTAATGTAGACACCAAATTTGTGTCTTACGACCCCTTGTGACCCGCATCTCATCTCGCAATATAACCTCATCACCTAAACCTTATACAATTATTTATTAATTACCTTGTAATGGATAAATCCACATCACCTTACCTGCCACCTCATTTTGCCACTTCATCATGACCTAGCCCTAACCCTAAACTAACCTAATTAAGACTCATAACTTGGTCCACACCTACACCCATAACTAATGACCCCTTTCTCGCACCCAAAACCGACCTTCTAGTCATTTGACCAAGCCCGCAACTGATCTCTCGGGAGAAAAGCAGGGAAGGTGGGCTATTTTACTAAAAATAGCCTACTTTTTCCTTACCGATGCCGGTTCCTACTCGACCGCCGTCGGTTACGTAACCGCCATCGGTTCCCTGTAAATGGCCTCCCCAAACCAAAAACAAGGGATCGGAATTTCATTTTTGGGTCAGAGAAAAGGATCCTTTGAATCAAAGAAGAGCATCAGGAGCGATCAAGAGAACCCGGATCTTTACTTGACTGAGCAGAGACAAGTGAAGAGACAAGGAGAATAAGCCAAAGACTGCAACTGGATACCAGAGCCCTGTGATACTCAGCTGATTTGATCTGCTGTGTGCCAGACCATCCTACCTCAATTCTGCCTTTGCCATCAGAGCTCTTGGACCTGCATCTCCGTGAATAATCAGTAAGTTACATCTTGCATGTCCTCTTTAATAACATTTCTTTGAATTTTTGAATCATAAGTCCCCACAAATCCATTCTTGGATCCACTACCCAACGTGTCATTGCATCTAACTGTCATTCATCTACCTCTCATCACCCTATTTCCTAATATCACCTATATACAGCCCTACAAATAATACAACTACCAAATAACACCACCACCCCACAAAACAACTAACCTTCAGATCCTAGACTCTACCGATATCGGTCATCAGTAACCGCCATCGGTTATCAGTAACCGGCATCGGTTATACTGACTATAACCAATAACCAGCCTTTCCCCTATCCAGTTCAACAAAGCAATTTGATTAATATTTTATAGTCTTTTTTGTTAATTCATATTAGCAGGGAAACTGACCACCTTCGAAAGGAAGTTTTATATTTCCTGGGTCCAAGGCAGTTTCCTCATTTATTGTCTAATTAAAATCTTGTGGTCTTGTGTTCTTATTTGCAGGTAGTCCTTCCAAGACAAAAAGGAGTTCTTCGCAGTCAACCTGATCTTTCTCTACGGTACACACACACCATCTCGACATTCTACAGGTATTCCTCCTAGCCCCAACCCTTATCTGTTTCTAAAAGGAATGAAACATTCCGAGCGAAACAAATCTACTCATGAGAAAGAGGTACATAACCTCCAAGAAATAGTAACCAAAGTTATTGAGAGAGTGGAAAAGGGTAAACAAACTATAGAATAGTTGGAAGAACAAAATCAAGTTCTTTCCAACTTCATCAACTCATTATTGGCTAAAGATCAGGTTTTGGATCCTGCTCCACTAGCTGCCCTTCCAACTCCTATGATTCTCAGTCAGAATGAGGTGTAGAGTATCAAGGATATACACAAATATTCCAGTTATAGAAGGGATATGGAAGCCATGGTTGATGACATGACCATTGCAGGCTTGAAATTCATTGTAAAATCTTTCAAAATCAATGATAAGGTGGCTAACCTACAACAAAAACTCTCCTCTATTAGAACTATGGAAAATGAACTGAAGATTTGGAGTAGTTACATCATAGATCTTCGCCTGATGGGACAGGCTGATGAAAATATATTGTTGGCCGGTAAATTTTTTGATGATGCCAAGGACAAGTTGTCAGGGTCATGGGTGTTCAGTGTTGAATGGAAAATAAAAGTTCTAGAAGAAGCCTTGGGAGAATTGAGAAACAGTTGGCAGAAGGGGGAATGTTTCAAGACTTGTTTTGCATTTTCCTTTAAGGATATTCATTTTCATATTCATGATGAAATTTCAGGTGTTCCTTTCTCTCTTCAAGAGATTAAAACTCAGTTTACGAAATTTTTCAAAGAATACCTATTCAAATAAGAATTCATTACCAAAGAGAAGATAAAGGATATTTGATCTCTTTAATCTGCCATTGAAGAGGCTAATAAAGAATACCTGGAACATACCGAGTTTGATAAGGACATGGAGAAATGTCTAGGAACTTGGTCTCATGCCACTACCAACACATCAATCCCACGAGGCAAGGAGATAGCTGAGGCATTAAAAAGATTTAGGCAATGGATTTTCAAGTCAGTGGGCCCTCCTCAACAATAAGCGTATGTTTCTCTCCTAGTTTCTCCTTTTCTCCTTCTTTTCCTAGAATTGAGCTCATTGTAAACTAATTAAGGACATTGTGTTGAGTACTTCCTTAATTAATATTTTATTTGAAAGAAACTGTTACCAAGTGTAATTAATTTGTAAGCTATATAATGGGCTCTCTACGCCATTTACTGGGGCTAGAACTTTGGTTATTTTTGAAAGTGTAAAGGAGTAAAAATCTATCAATATAAGAATATCTCTCTTCATGTTTCTATTGGTTCTTGTTCTTTCCTTTCTATCTGTTAAAAGTTATTGAATCATTTATCTATTTTACTTCAATAAGCTTTGTATTCTTATGGATGTCATCTCTTGAAATTTGTGTCTAGGAAATAACATCTTGTGGTTTTAATGCAAATGATTATGTTCTATATGATTCCATTCTGGCATGTGTAAGGAATTATTTTGTTATCTATATTTCCTGAGAGTGCTATTCTACCTTTTCCCATTCCTTAATTCTTCTATCCTTTTGTATTGATGATTTTTTATATCATACACTTTCATGATATTAGAGATCCTCTTTAAAACTAAACGTTGTGCATTTGTAAATAGGTTTTTACCTTTAAATAAGGGAACCTCTCCCATCAAAGAGAAGGGAATTTTTTTCCCCTGACTGTTGCTTTCAATAAAGTCCTTATTTGACAACCAACAACACATATACCACGTCTCTAGGAATGCCTTGTGTACGGCTGTCATACTATCATAGGTTTACTTTTCAAATCTCTTCGCTGGCGAAGGGTCTTCAACAAGGTAATCCCACATGAATTTTTCCTATGCATATGGTACTCCAATACTTGGAAACACAATGGCTAGTAGGACATTATCAAAAAGGATTTTATCACCTTCCTTCATGCTCCTGAAAATCTCATCCATGATGAATGCAGACAATTTATAGATAATGCCCTCCGAAATTTTCCTGCAACCAAGCCTTTTTAACTTGGGTCCATCTCTCCTAGCCATTTATCTTTGTCACAAGATGTGTGGCCATCTTCATCACCAGGTGCTTGATGTCCATGATATCAAAGTACCTCGACCCATTTTTGTATGCATAAGTAGCGACAGTTTCCTTAAATGCCTCTTTGTCTCTTAGGTTGTCTTCTAAACTATCTCCTTCATAGATGAGGCATGTGAAATGAGAAATAAGATGAGGGGTAATGTGCATCTTACGCCCTATGAAGTGGAAGTAATATTCATGCATGCGTGACATCAACCACTGATATAGGTGCTCAGGCTTCCCAAAGTAGGGAAACTCAAAGAGTTGTAATAACCCTGACTTGTCCAACTTAACTTTTACATCATCCTCATATATGGTCAAACCCTCTGGTGTCATTTTATTTGTTGGGTGCACTAGATCCAGCGCCATCTCCTTCTCGATTTTTCTCAAGTGATGATTATAATCATTTACTATCATATTTCTCAAATGGGACTCCCACTCCTTCCCCAGAAACACTCCATCTAGGTATTACGTTTCTATGTACCACTCTTTATTTGTATGTGTGACATTTTCTTGTTGCTTGCCCTTTCCCTTCTTAGGTGTGCCAACTGGTTTATTTGGTGCCATTTTCTAGGTTGTATTATCACTTCAATCACTTCTTGTTACTCTATTCTTCCGCTGCCTCCAACCTTAGATCTCGAACTTGTGAAGAAAACCCCTTAAACTTGTGCCCTAGTTCTTTAAACCCTAACTAGGATAGTTCCTTCAGAAGATGACACCTTCTCACAATTTCTCGTACACCCGTGAAATGCCTTCCCTCAGGTTTGTAAATCCAAACTAGTGACTCACACTCAAACTCTTTAAATTTTTCTTCACACGGATTACTTCTAGAAGCCCTAATTTGCAAAGATGAAGAGATGATTCTTTCTCCTTATACGCAAAGTGAATAATGAAATGATTGAAACTTTATTTATATTTTTTCCCATTTTTAAGCATTAAATGCTACTTTACCTACCACCATACTTTTAACGTTTAAAGTGGATTTTTCATACAAAGCCTTACTTCTGCACCCTAACTCACACACTCAATCCTGTGTGGATAATCTCCAACCTTTTGGCATGCAATCAATCCATCTTGATTGGAAACTCTTATGCACACATCACCAGCACCGAAGACACTTCTTCTGTCATGATTTTTTCTCCCTCTTACCTCATATTGTTTATGCGCTTCTTCCTTCTCTATATGTAGGATATAAAAGTAGCCTTATCTTAACACTAACCATCTTGTTCCACCTTTTATTTCATGCACCTCTTTCAATAGGGCCATTCAACTAGGATTTCCAATAGAATCCTCCTTGGCACTTTACCCATGCTTTCCTTCACATCACTCCACCCCACACTTAAACAATGTGTGGCCCTCTTCCCATTAAAACCCCTCAAAAAGTAACAAGGTTACTGGCATCCAAGGCGCAAAAAAAAAACAACAACGTGAAATAGAAATACAAGAAAGGAAATGCATAAAGTAAATTCTAAATTATCTGGAAAAACTTCCTTATTTACAAACACCGAGAATCCTTATTTATAGTAGGGCTTTAACCTACTCCCATTGAAGTGTCTAGGAAATTTCGTTCCATCCAACACTTGTAATTGGCACGCACCTAAATCAAGGATGTATGATATTGTGTAGGGACCCAACCAATGGACTTTCAACTTCCCAGGTGTTTCACACAGAATGTTTCAGCTTTTGGGAATAGAGTTGCTTCTATCCTTTCATTCCTTTTAGAAACAGATAAGGGTTAGGGCTAGGAGGAATACCTGTTGAATGTCGAGAGGGTGAGGCTTGTGCGTACCGTAGAGAGAGATTAGGTTGATTGCGAAGAACTCATTTTTGTCTTGGAAGGACTACTCGTTCCTGATGAAGATGCAGGTTCCACGACTGTGATGACGAAGACAGGGCTCAAGTAGGATGATCTGACAATCCAAGATGTTCTATCTCCTCTTCTGATGCTCGGATGAGTGTCACTGGGCTCTGGTTATTTAGTTGCAGTCTTGGGCTTGATGTCCTTTTCTGTAAACTTTTCTTGTTTCTTCAATTGTCTCTCTTCGGCCAAGCAAATCCGGATCCTTTCAATGATTTCTCCTTCTCCCGATCAAATGAAAATCCGATCCCTTGTTTTTGGTTGGAGGTGGTCATTTACAGTGAACCGACGGTGGTCGAGTAGGAACCGATGTCGGTCAGGTCAAAGTGGGCTATTTTTGGTAAAATAGCTAGCTTTCCCTCCTTTTCTCCCGAGGGATTAGTTACGGGCTTGGTCAAGTCATTATGAGGTTGGTTTTAGGTGTGGGTGAGGAGTAATTAGTCATGGGTGTGGATGTGGACCAAGTTATAGGTCTTAATTAGGTTATTTTAGGGTTAAGACTAGGTTATGATGAGGTGAGGTGGCAGGTATGGCGATGTGGATTTATTAATTATAAGGTAATTAATAAATAATTATGTAAGGTTTAGGTGATGAGGTTAGGTTGCGAAATGAGATGCGGGGCACAGGGGGTCGTAAGACACAAATTTGGTGTCTACATTAGCCCCTTGTTGTCGTGTAGCTTGTCTTTGTTAAAGCTACACGGACAATAATACGAAGTGGTTACCCCTGTTAAGGGTATAGGTAATCCCCCTCAAATCTATCACAGATTGAGGTAGCGTGAAATCAGGGATACGGTTGATAAAGGGTAAATGGTGTTTAGATAATGGTAAGATGGTGGGGTAGGTCCAAGGAAGCAGACGCACATTGACATGCAGTAGTGTGACCAGGGTACATGATTTGAAGAGAAAACAAGCAATTCATAAGCAAAGGTCGATAGTTTATACAAACAAGGGTGATATAATCCTAGTATCCAAGGCATAGGAAGTAGCTCCAGGGGATATAACGGATAAGGTACAGGAACGTTTAGGCATGTTTGGCAGTACCAAATGGTTGGTTTGGTTGAGATAAACGTCACGGTCTTGGTCTAGGAAAAGTTTGTCGACTGATCAAGTCAAGGACCCTAATCATGCTAAAACACGAACAAGTGAGCTCGATTGAACAAAAAGCTACATGATGGGTGGATAAAATTGTATTTTGTTGAGGTTGGGCGAGGTATTTAATTGGTGCGGCCTTGGGTCGGGCCAAATGGTTGGGTACGGCCTTGGGTCGGGCCAAATAGGTTGATTGCGGCCTTGGGTCAGGCCAAATGGTTGGGTACGGCCTTGGGTCAGGCCAAATGGTTGGGTGCGGCCTTGGGTCGGGCCAAATGGTTAGGTTGCGGCCTTGGGTTAGGCCAAATGGTTGGGTGCGGCCTTGGGTTAGTTGGTTGCGAGGTGCACGTGAGCGCCCAGACATAGTTGTGATTACAGCGGAGAGAGGTCGTCTGCAGGATTTGGCTCACCAACTTCAAACACAGGTGAATGAGATAATGGGATTGTTAGAGGTTTCACAGTTACGAGTGGAGAGACTGGAGGAAATATTCCTCCACGCGAGAGGACGTATTCGTATGTTACAGGAGATGTTGACGGATCAATGGGAGGAACCAATGGTAGTGGCACCTTTGAGGATGGAGAGGCCAACTGAGGGGCACCGACGATCACGATCACCACCTGATTCGGGAGGAGGTGCAAGGGTTTAAGTGAATTTCATAGGAATATAAGAATAAATAAGGATTCCGACCTGCGAGTCGATGATAGAGAAGATGTATTTGTTTAACATCTAAAATAAAACTAAAGATGTATGTGGTTTTGAGTGATGATAATAATAAGAATGGTTGTGTTTTGAATGTTGTTTTTGTTTTGTTTGAAAAAGGATAAAGATGAATGTTGGTAAATAGAAATACACAAAAAATATTTATATTTACAACACATGATAGGGTATGGTAGGGGATGGTCGAGCTAACCTTGGGAGGCTCCATGTCTCCTAAATGCTGCCTACATAGCCCATTGCACAAAGCAAGGAGGGGCCTCAGACCGATGTAGTTCTCCCTTAGGACCAGGGAGAGGTGAATTCAGGCAATTTAGGTATGGTTAGGCAATTTGTTGGTTAGTAAAAAATATTGATATTGATATTGGTAGGGTAATGTTGTTGGTGTTGGTAATGAATTGGTGATTTTGGAATAGGTATAAGTGACGCGAAAGTTAGCCTACCCAAGTGGTAGGGAACCATGTCCTGATCAAGACCAACACATAATCTTAGATTCGATTCAAAGAGGAAAGAGTGCTCTATAGGTGAAAAGAGCTAAACAAACCACAGAATAACGTAGAATGAGTTTGAACCCCTAGGTACCGTGCATAGACGAGAAGTCAATAGGTGAAAAGAGTTGTATGATCACAATATATTGGGTGTACGTCACGTCCCTTGAGCTGTGTTGTTTTAAAAAATTGTGAGGTGAAGTGGATGGTGTACCTGAGACATAGAGAACTTGTTATAAAGTGAGTATTCTGACGAAAGAGAACCTAACCCAAATAGACAAGTCCATGACTCAAAAGTTCTTTTGAATGTGGCTTTTATTTTACTGAATATAGACTGATCAATGCGGGAAGTCTACAAGGGATATTTTTTTGTTTCATTCTTGAGGTCTTCACGAAGCTGATCAATGTGAGAAGCTTCTGATAAAGGCTGACTGTTTATAGCTGTCCTTCAAGGGAGCAATATATTTATAGTAGCAGATGCGGTTTTAGTGCATAGTTGTCCTTCGGGGGAGCAGTCTATATATAATTTAGAGAGCTAGATGTCCTTTTGGCGTAAAGCATCTAGTTTGGTAGGAAGTTTGACTCAAGAAAATCTCATAAGCATATAATTAAGAATGTGTCATTTTAATACTTTGAAGTCATGGACTAGACTAAAAAGGGGAAGGCATCTTTAAGGGGAGGTGAGAATCAAACTATGTGAGCTTGATTTTATTTTGAGATGTAGGAAACAACGTGTATGTGGTGGTAAAATGAGCTCAAGGGACGAGCGGTAGGTAGATAAGAAGTGATATAACACTAAATTCAACAGTAGAATGGTCGAAGATGCAAGGCAATAGGGGTTCAGGCTCAGGTTTACCATTAAGCGAAGCTAAATGATAAGTGCCTGATCCATAAGTGTGAGTGATTATGTAAGGCCCAATCCAATTGGGAGCAAATTTTCCACGTTTGCTCTTTTCTAGTTTGGTTACATGTTGATTCTCTTTGAGGACAAGATCACCAACCTTAAAGGTACGCTCATGAAGTCATTTATCATAAGCACGCTTGATGCGTTTTTGGTAGATTTGAAGGTGGTGAAGAGCCGTAAGACGACGCTCATCAAGAAGCTCTAATTGGGCTAACCACTCTTGGCGGAAATCATCGTTGGTGAGAATATCCTGAAGAGATATTCTGAGGGAGGGTATTTGTATTTCGAGAGGCAAGACCGCCTCGGTACCATATACCAAAGAAAATGGTGTGGCATTAGTGGAGGTACAAATGCTAGTACGATAAGCCCAAAGGGCAAAGGGAATGTGATCATGCCAATTTCTTCCAGAATCATTAACAACTTTCATGAGGATTTTGGTCAAGGTTTTATTAGAAGATTCGGCTTGTCCATTTTCTTGTGGATAGTAGGGTGATGAGAAGCTAAGTTTGATACCAAATTTGTCACAAAGGTCTTGCAACAATTTATTTTTGAAAGATTTTCCATTATCTGTTATCAAGCGATGAGGAACACCAAAACGACAGATAATGTGGTGGTTAATGAACTCTACAATTTTTTCTTTTTTAGTTGAAATGAGTGGAATAGCCTCCACCCATTTTGTGTAATATTCGGTTGTTGTGATTATCCATCGGTGACGTTGTGAAGAGGGTAGATGAATCTCACCAATAAGGTCTAAACCCCATTGTGAGAAAGGCCAAAGATCTCGTGCGACCTGTAGCGGATGGCTAGGAGTATGTTGAAGGTTGGCATGTTGTTGACACATAACACAACGCTTAACATATTTTTAGTATTCGTTATTGAGAGTAGGCCAATAATAACCTAGGCGAAGGATTCGTTTGGCCATGGCAAGGCCGCTAAAATGTCCACCACAAATACCGTCATGGACCTGTTGGATGGTATAGGTGATCTCCGTGCCGGTTAGACATCAAAGGAGGATACCATCAAAGCCACGTTTATAAAGGAGTCCCCCCATGACGACATAGTGAGAAACACATTAAAAGAAAATCACATTTTCTGGTACTAGTTAGGTCAGGTAGGAGAACAGAGGTTGTAAGGTAGTTGTGAAATTTGTGGTACCAGGTATCCTGCAAATTAGCAGACACATTATTTATCATACAAACAACCAGGGCTGAGTAAGATGGGGCAAAGAGTTGTTGGACCAAGATGAATATGTCAGAGTCAGTTGGTGAGGCAGGAATTTGTGAGGCTAAGCAAGCCATAGTGTCCGCAAATTTGTTAGTGGAGCGGGGAATGGTCTGGATAGAATAGCGAGTAAATGAGGTCAAAAGTGAATCCACGTAATGTTTGTACTTTTGAAGTTCCTCATTTTTACATTGGTAGATGCCCATAACTTGATTGACTACCAATTGAGAGTCGCCAAAAATATTAATAGATTTGACACCTAAGTGTAACGTAACTTGGAGACCCAAAACAAGGGCCTCGTATTCCACTATATTATTAGTGCAGGGGAAATCGAGCCGGAATGAAAGAGGCATAGGCTCAGCGTCAAGAGGAATGAGAACAATGCCGGCCCCTCCGCCGCGCTGGCATTTGGATCCATCGAAGAAGAGGGTCATTGGATACGACTCTTCCCTGAGTGAAAGAGTGGCGATGAGTTCGTCGGGGAAATTAAAATTGGTAAATTGTTCCCTAGGTAAAGGGGCCTCCACAAGTTGGTCCGCAATAGTTTGTCCTTTGATTGACTTCTGTTGTACAAACTCAAGGTTGAGGTCAGTGAGGAGCATAAGCCATCGGGCGATGCATATGTTTAGATGTGGTTTGACGTACATATAATGAATGGGGTCCGTGTTGGTAATGACGAAAGCTTTGTGATTTAGGAGGTAATGTCGAAGTTTGGTGGCTACAAATGATAGGGCTAGGCACAATTTTTCTACATGTGTATACCTAGTCTCGTAATCCATGAGAGTACAACTTATATAATAAATGGCTTGTTCTCGATGTGCCGAGTCCCGATGTGCGAGCATGGCTCCTATAGCATGGTCAGTGGCAAAAAGGTAAAGGTAGAAAGGGCGATCATCCTAAGGTGGAATAAGCACGGGTGGCTACAAGAGATAGGCTTTGAGAGCTTCAAAGGCTTGGTGATACTCTTCGCTCCATTGAAAGGCAATGTCCTTTTTAAGAAGGTGATGGAAAGGTTGACATCAATCCGAGAGTTAGGAGATGAAACGCCGGATGGATTGAAGTTTACCCTACAAACTACGCAATTGTTTGAGGTTTTTGGGTGGGGGCATTTCTAGGATAGCTTTGACTTTAGATGGATCGACCTCAATGCCACGCAAAGAGATGATAAAGCCAAGAATTTTTCCTGAAAGAACACCAAAGACACATTTCTTTGGTTGAAGCCGGACCGAATATTGTAATAGGCAATCGAAAATAATGGTTAAAACATCGAGATGTTCACTGCGATGTTTAGATTTGCCAAGAAGATCATCGACATAATCCTCAAGGATAGTGTGCATAATGTCATGAAAAATGTAAGTCATAGCCCGCTGATAGGTCGCACCAGCATTCTTAAGGCCAAATGGCATGACACGATAACAGAAGGTTCCCTAAGGAGTTATGAAGGTAGTTTTATGTTGATCGGCAGGGGCAACCAAAATTTGGTTGTATCCTGAAAAGCCATCCATGAGAGAGAGCATCTCATGGCCCGCAGTGAGATCAACAAGTTGATCAATACTTGGGAGGGGGAAGTCATCCTTGGGGCAAGCATGGTTAAGATCTCAGAAATCTGTGCATATCTGAAGTCCCCCCGTCGCTTTAGTGATAGGTACAATGTTAGAAATCCATTGAGGATAGTCAATAGGCAGGATGAAGGAAACAGAAAGGAGTCGTTGAAGCTCTTCTTTGACCAAGAGGGCAATGCATGGATGAATTTTTCTCAGTTTCTGTTTAATTGGCTTGGAATCGGGTTTCAGGGTAATGTTATGGACAGCAATGGCAGGATCAATTCCTGGCATGTCAGCGTAGGACCAAGCGAAAGCTTGGTTGCGGGTACGGAGAAAGGTAGTAAAGGCAGCTTGTTCTGATGTGTTAAGGGATTGTCCAATCTTCACAACGTGAGGATCCTCCTCTGTGTGGATGTTGATTTCTATAGTCGACTCATTCAACATGGTTTGAGTTTCAGATGGTAAGGCGCGTTGAATATAAGATTCATCCGCGCCAAGATAAGTGAGGATGGAGTCGTCATCCTGGCACTCAACAACATTAATTGAAGGTGAATCCTCTTCAATCATGTCTGGATACAGAAGGGGAAGAGAAGATGGATCCTCATTATCACGTTGATAAGTGAGAGGACCTAGGGAGATAGCATTTATGAAAAAAAAAGTTAGGAGGGATAGATTCAGGGTCTATCGACTCTGTAGGTGATGATGGAAAAATGGGTGATGATGGTTTGGTAGGGGTGACGTCGTCATCTTCCAGGATACAACTGACATGAGGATTTCTCTGGTGTAAGTGTTTCAGGAAAACCGAGACCACTACGATCATTGTGTTTGCGTGTAGTCACGGGAATGAGTGTATGTCGGCCTTGTTCATAAAGACCAAAACCAAAGCCTTTCCAAGCACAGCGAGTCAAAAAGGTGAGGGCGAAACGACGATTTGTCAAGTATTGAAAATTGGATTGGAAGGGAACCACACCAAGAGGAGGTTCAGGGGTAATGGAGGATGTGTCAACACCCCCATACGTTAGGTTGGTGCGGCAATGGGGTGGTCCGTAAGAGATTACCTCCCCCACGCGACGGTCGTAGGTAGGATGTGCATGTAACTGTCTGTACTCCTGCGGGGTATGGAAAGAGCTAACGTTATATAGGCAGTACTCCCCCAGCGTAAGGCATTGAAAAACATCTACTAAGGGGTCAGAGGTTGGGATGTTATCTGCGGGAAAGGAAGTGGTATTTGTGACGGCGGTTTCATTGGTTGAAGGTGTAGGTGCAGTTGAAGTGGATGGTTGGGTTGGATGAATGGGTGTCTTAACTGGTACAAGCACATCATTAGGGTGATACAACATATTGCAGGTTTTGAAGGGGGGAGGATCAGCTTTTACGGTGTAGGACTTCCCCTTGTACTCAAATTTTATGCATCTATGTAAGGTGGAAGGAACGCATCCCATAGCCCGGATCCAAGGGCGGCCTAACAACATATTGTATTGGAACTCTCCCTCAAGGACATAGAAGAGTTCGGGTAAAGTGCGTGGCCCTACATGAATGTTAAGGATCACGGTGCCTAAGGTGGAAGTAATAGCATCATTGAATGACCGCAACATGATGGGGTTGGCACACATGCAACTAGAAGGGATATTCATTTGTTGGAAGGCTTTTGAAGAGATGATGTTTAGGCTAGTGCCCCCATCAATCATAACACGACGTACCTGAATGTCCCAGACATAAGCTGAGATGAAAAGAGCAGGGTCAGGATCTTCGGCACCAAATTCGATAATTTCGTCTTCAGAGAAACTGACAGCAGCGGCTTGATGTACAGAGACAGAAGTGGTTGGGGAGATAGATTGTTTGGTGAGTGAAGCAACATGATTGGGTGTTAGAATAGAGGTAACAGGAAAGGTTTCATTAGGTAAGACCTCTATCCCTTGAAGGATTTCAACGAGAGCTTGTCGATGAGATTCAGAAGTCTGAATGAGATCATACAGTGTCATTTTTACAGGCGATTGGTGAAGCTGTTTGATCATGGTTCGGTGGGAAATTCCATTAGAGACAGGATAGGCGAGTCCGCGAATAACTACTTTAGGTGGTGGTGCCATCAGGATGGTTGACGCAGAAAGAGATGCCGCAGGTGTGTTTTCTTTTACTTTCCCATTGTTTTTAGGTCCTCAAGTAGCAACACTAATCATATTGATCTCGTGAATACGAGAGGAGGAAGATGGTAGGGATAGGTCATGGTCTTCGAGAGGTGGGGCTATAATAATGATAGATCTTGGTGAGGCGGGGACAGGTGGTATAGGAGAGGGAATTGAAGCTAAAGGTCTCTCTCTTCGTAAGTTATCTTTCTTAACTTTTCTATCTGAGAGAGGTGACTGACGAAGTATAGCTTTCAACGCTTTGCATCCCTCTATGTCATGTCCTGGTGTGTAGTGGTAAGTGTAGATTTTAGACTCATCGTAACCTATAGGTAGAGGTTTAGATGGATCATAAGGTCTAAGTGGGGGTAGGGAAATGGTCACATCCTCTACCAACATAGCAAGTATTTTTGCATAAGACCCTTTGAGTGGGTCAAAATCAGAGGAAGAGGAGGCTATTGACTGGGTCGATTCTGGTGATGACGTGGTATGGTTGGTTTGTATGGGTGGTGGTTTAGCCAAGGAGTTTTGATAATGGGTTTTAACTAAACGTGGCTTCTTTGACGCAGAAGCTATGTTTAGCTGGTTGGATGATGAGGCCACAAATGATGTGGTATCAGAAAACAACCATGGAGAAATAGGAGTGACAGAAAACAAATATTTTGATGATGGAATTTGTTTAAGGTTGATAGGTGGACAGGATACATGGGGTGACGGTGTTGCTATACCCTTGGATTTTTGTATGGGTGTAGAAGGCGTAGGTCGCTTTAAAGAAAATGCAGGAGGTATGATATATTGATGCAAGGTAGAAGGATGGGGTCCCAATATGGAAGGTAGGTGTGACGACGAGGGTTTTAGTTGTGATAGCGGCATAGATTGAGGAGATTGAGTCTGTCTCCTAATGGGATGGACGGCTTTATTTTTAGATAAATCAAGCCACTTAGGTGGGTGTGTTAGACTGGGTATTGGTGGGGTCCCAAGCATAGGGGAAGATTTGGTTAGGTTAATAGAAGTGGATGAGGTATTTGGTAGAGATGAGGGGGGTGAAGATGAGGACATAGGCATTTTAAGCTTCTGTAAACACTTCGGGTATATGGTAGAGGCATCTGGATCGGTCATCTGCATTTGAGTAGAATATGGCGTACTCAAACGTTCCCATAGGACCTGTCTATCTTCTGGGCAATGACAGTCCTCACATGTGAATAGGAACTTTTGTATGGAAGAAAGGTGGGTTGTGATTCCGGTCCACTGTGGGTGTGATACAGGGGGTAGATGAGGCACTGTATCAATGGGCGTTAAGAGGTCAACCGGTTGCTGAAAAGATTTAGGTGATGAAGAACTAATAGGTAGGAGGGCGTGTTTGAGAGGATCCATCATGTTTAAAGAATGTGGTGATGTCATTTCAAGAGGTTTTTCGTCTAAGGATGACAAAAGAAGTGGCGAGCCTTCTTCTTGTACAGCAAGAATGGTAGAAAGAGACGTTTGGGAAATAGATAAGTTGGATAACATCCGCTCACAGTCTTATAGGGATGTGGTGTAAGAAGACTCATCTATGAGAAGAGGACTCTGGGCGGTTAATTCCTTTACGGATAAAGGAATGATTTCGCCTTGTCTTGATGGTGGTGAAGGAGGTTCGGGCCCTTGCTTCAGTGAAGAGGCTTGATTCAAAATTTTCTCGATAGAGGCTTTTGGCTGGGAGTCGAAGACTGCATGGATCTCATGAACACTCTCTTCGGCTAAGATATCTTGATTTATGTTACTGTTAGAAAAGTGATTCGGGAATGGTTTGTTGAAGATTTTCAAATTTCGGTTAGCAGGGGCATTAGGATTATCGAGGGTTATATCCCCTGCATCAACCATTTCCTGCACTATGTTTTTCAACATCTTGCAGTTTTCGTGACTATGTCCCTTTACGCGGTGAAAGTTACAGAAGTCATTTTCTTTGTACCAGGAAGGTATAGCATGGGTGGAGTCAAACCTGGAGTGAGGTTTAATAGGAGGCAAGGTGATAGCTCCGGCTTTGAGCAATTTTTCCAATATCACACCATATGTTTCTCCCAAGGGAGTGTAGTTGATGGGCTCGGCTTTATATTTATAGGTGGTTTTTGGTGGGTTATTAGATGGTGTTTGAGATTTGACCATCACCGTGTGGACAGCTCATTTTGATTTCGAAGAAGTAGATGTGTGAGGAGTGGTGGTGTTTGGTTTATTGGTGGAATCTGGAGTTCGGAAATTGGGGTTTTTGTTGCGCAACCGCAATTTCTCTTCTTCTAAGGCTCGAATTTCTAGTTTCCAAGCCATAGTAAAGGCCTCGTCAAATTTGCGGAAGGTTTGAATTTGAAGGGTAGGAGAGATGTGCTTAGCGCATGCCCGCGTAAAAAGTTTGATAAGTTCATCCTGAAGCAAAGCATATGTAAGTTGGTTGATAAGGCCCCGCCATTGTCCAACGAAATCTGCGATAGATTTGTCTTCAAATTGTCGGATGGCATAGAGGTCGATGATAGATACTTTCTTGGCAATGTTAATGGAGAAATGATCCAAGAAAGATTGGGCTAGTTGGTTAAAAGAGAAGATTGAGTGCTGGGTTAAAGCACTGTACCACTCCAAGGCGGGTCCTGATAAGGACATGGGAAAGGTGCGGAGTAGCAAGGCATCATCATGAGCAATCAAATAACAAGCATGTCTAAATGATCACAAGTGTTGTTGAGGATCCTCTTTACTATTAAAACGAGTAAATTTCGGCAATTCCCATTGAGGAGGATATGAATGAAGGGGGACAGAAGGGTGAATAGGCTCTCAACAAACTTTCTTGTATGTCAAGGCGCTACGACTTCCCGAAATAGAAGCCTCTAGATTTTGCATTTTTTCCATCATTTGTTTGATGAAATCCATGGTTGGATGAGATGATGGTGCGGTTGTGGTAAACGGAGGAAAATTGGGCCAAGGGCCTCCACTAGACAATGGTGGGGTTAAGTGTTGATAAGGTATGGGGGACGAATATGTTGAAGCGACCGAATAGGGATGTCCTATATAAGATGTTGAGGTCACTGGATACGTGTGTGGGAATGAAAAGGTAGGCGGAGCTTGAGAAGGAAAGCTCGTGTGGACAGGTGGCAGAGAGCAAGTCATGAATGGAGTAGTCTGCAAGAGAGACGAGGTAGGAGTAGTCGGTGGTAATGACATGTGGGGCCCAAGATTAACCAAAGGAAAGCCAATCTGTATCGTATGAACCTCTGAAGCCGTCAGATTGGGAGACGGTGCTAAGGATGCAGAAGGCAAGACAGTGTTATCAGGCGGAGTGGGAGCTAAATGAGCAGCTACACTAATAGGCATGCCAATAAGGAGTTGACCATCGGGCATACGGTCAGGGGCATGAGACAAATAGTATTGTACAGCGCTAGGATTAGCATCCAAAAATTTGGCAAATTCCTTATCTCCTACAGGAATTTTGGGGATCTCACTGGTGTCCGTAGGGTTCCCTATAGAATGTGAAGGGGGTGATTCAGGCAAAGGCACAGAGTAGGCATGTGAAACCATGGCAGTGGCTTGCTTATGAGTGATAACAACCATGGACAAGAGTACACAGTAGGGCTTCGATCTATCAGGAACAAAAATAGCCTCAGAATGGTGAAATTGGTAGGTTGCTGGTTTGTCAAGAACTGTAAAAGACAATAACCAATATCGGTCTAATAACCGATGTCGGTTACACTATAGCCGACGTCGGTCAGTTAACCGATGTCGGTGTAATAAGACTGGTATAAGAAAATATAAGAAGCTGCTGATTTGATTTTTAACAACGCTTAGTACATTTATCAAATTGTTCTAAGGTGATCACAGAAGACAGTGCATAATAGAGAAAACAGAACTGAAAACAAGCAAGATGCACACGCAAATCCAGAGACTAACCCTAGGATTAATTTTAATTATTTTGGGCTTATGCCTTTAGACATAGAATGATGTCAGAATCCTAAACAAAATACTTAGGGGAAATGTCAAGTTTGTTTTGGCTCATAAGGTTACCTCAATCGGGCGGAGGAATACCGCGGAAAAAGGGGGGATGTTTTGAGCTGTTGTGTTAATTGTAAAGTGATTCGGTATGTGTTGTGCAGTGAAATTAAGATTAATTTCTTGTCAATACCGTGGATATCACCGCCACATGTATGACCTGTTAGTTAATCTATGTTCACTAGAATTGAAAACAGCAAGCAAGAATGTGATACATGTGTTTTAAACCCAAATCGAAAATGATATTCGATGAAGCAAAAGAGATGACTTTCACTAATGCAAAGATGTAAAAGCAAGGCCAGTTCTTTTAACAAAATAAAAAAATACCTTATGAATATCTTTAGAAGAAGAAAACAGCAGGTATGCTCCCTATATGAAAGCAAGCAAGAATTAAAGAAACCCGAAATGGGTCCCACCGGGCGTGCCAAAATGTTTCACATGGAATGTTTCAGCTTTTGGGAATAGAGTTGCTTCTATCCTTTCATTCCTTTTAGAAACAGATAAGGGTTAGGGCTAGGAGGCATACCTGTTGAATGTCGAGAGGGTGAGGCTTGCACGTACCTTAGAGAGAGATCAGGTTGATTGCGAAGAACTCATTTTTGTCTTGGAAGGACTACTCGTTCCTGATGAAGATGCAGGTTCCACGACTGTGATGACGAAGACAGGGCTCAAGTAGGATGATCTGACAATCCAAGATGTGTTATATCCTCTTATGATGCTCGGATGAGTGTCACTGGGCTCTGGTTATTCAGTTGCAGTCTTGGGCTTGATGTCCTTTTTTACAAACTCTTCTTGTTTCTTCACTTGTCTCTCTTCGGCCAAGCAAATCCGAATCCTTTCAATGATTTCTCCTCCTCCCGATCAAATGAAAACCTGATCCCTTGTTTTTGGTTGGAGGTGGTCATTTATAGGGAACCGATGGCGGTTACGCAACCGATGGCAGTTGAGTAGGAACTGATGTCAGTTAGGTCAAAGCGGGCTATTTTTGGTAAAATAGCCAGCTTTCCCTCCTTTTCTCTCGAGGGATTAGTTGCGGGCTTGGTCAAGTCATTATGAGGTTGGTTTTAGGTGCGGGTGAGGAGTAATTAGTCATGGGTGTGGATGTGGACCAAGTTATAGGTCTTAATTAGGTTAGTTTAGGGTTAAGACTAAGTTATGATGAGGTGGCTAAATGAGGTGGCAGGTATGGCGATGTGGATTTATTAATTATAAGGTAATTAATAAATAATTGTGTAAGGTTTAGGTGATGAGGTTAGGTTGCAAAATGAGATGCGGGGCACAGGGGGTCGTAAGACACAAATTTGGTGTCTACACTAGGATGGCACATAAACTTAGAATTATCTAGTAAGACCATTTTCCCAACCTTAAATTTCTTGTTCCTAATGTGGCAATCATGTCATGCTTTTTTCTTTGCTTTTTCTTTTGTTTGGCTCCACCCAGTGAGTGATCATATTTCATCCAACTTCATAAATTCATCTATTCTCTCTTCCAGCACTTTCTCATTAGCCAACCCTCCTGTGTGTGCTATTCGCAGAGAAGGTATCATGAACTCAACTGGTAGAATATCTTCTATGCCAAACACCAATTGAAATGGTGTGGCTTTGTTCAACCTTTTATAAGTTGTCCTATAAGCCCATAATACAGTTGATACCTTTTCATCCCAATCTTGTCTTCTAACATCACAAATTTTTGTTAGGGTATGACTGAATATTTTTTCAAACACTTCCACGATTCCATTTTCTTGTGGGTGATAAGGTGTAGTATTGTGATGAGCCACTATGAACTCTGCTAACAGGATCCTCACGGTCTCATTCAATAAATGTGTACCCCTATCACTAGTTAAAATTAAAGGGCATCCATACCTTGTGATAATGTTTTCCCACAAAAATCTTATTGTTGTAGCCACTGTGCAATCTTTAGTTGGGGCTGCCTCTTCCCACCTCATTAAATAGTCCATGCAAGTGATTACACAGTGTGATCTAGTCCTACATATTTTTGGTGCAATAGGGCCTACAAATTCTATTTCCCATTTCTCAAAAGGTTCAGTGCTAGGGATAGGGTACAAAAGCATTTCATCTCTCCTTCCTGGATTACCAATGCGCTGACAGTGGTCACATGCTTTACAATATTCCTTGTAATCCTTATACAAAGTTTCCCACCACAAGCCTTCCATTAATATTTTATGTGTGGTGGCATCTCCTACATAATGTATGCTTGCACTTCCTCCATGTGCTTCCTCTATGATGGTGAGGAGCTTATGCTCTAGTACATGCCTGCGTAAAAATTTGTCATGCACTAATTTGTATAAGTCCCCACTGATCAACATATAGGGCGCGAGGTGTATGGCTAGTTACTTCTTCTCTAATGTCTTCATCCCTTTCGGTGCCACACCTTCCTTTATAAATACTACAATTTCCTCCAAATTCGAGGGCACACGACACAACCTAAATAGTTGTGTGTTCGTCATTTTCTCTTCAATGCTCTTCTTGTCCTCCCCTGAATCAATCCTTGACAAATGATTAGTTCCACAATTACTCTTTCCAGGCTTCAAATCTACAGTGAACTCAAAATATTGAAATAACAACACCCACCGACATATACGCCCTTGTAGAACAGTCTTGTTTACCTATTACTTTAATGCCATGTGGTTGGTGTAAAACACAAAGGGAGTTTCCAACAGATACTGTCTAAGCTTGTGAAGCACATAGATCATTGACAATGCTTTACACTCGGTCATACTATAATTCTTCTATGCTAGTGTCAACTTCCTACTTGCAAAGCATAGGGGATAATCAACAATTACCTCACTAGGTTGTGCAAGAATTTCCCCAATGGCCATTCAGGAGGCATCTACATGAACATGGAAGGGATTATCCCAAGAGGGAAAATGTAATATAGGCATGGTGATAAGCCTTTCCTTCAATGTGTCAAACTCCTTCTGTTGAACCTTTCCCCAATGAGAGGCATTTTTATGTCTAAGCAATTCTTATAAAGGCATGGCGATCTTAGCATACCCCTTGATGAACTTCTGATAGTAGCCCACGTGTCCAAGAAACCCGCACACTGCGTTTTGGCTAGTAGGGTCCCCCAATCCCATAATCACTGCAACCTTGGCAGGATCTACTAGTAAGCGCTCCTTACATATGATATGCCTCAATAACATTCCAAAGGGAGTAATAAAGAAACACTTCTTAATGTTGAGGGATATCCTCAACTACCAACACCTCTCAAACATCAGCCTCAAATTATCACAATGGTCTTTTATTATCCTATACACCATCGAATCATCCAGATAGACCTGAAGAAATTTATGGATGAAGTCTTGGAACACCTATACCACTATGCATGAGAAAAATAGCAGGTGCATTCTTAACCCAAAGGGCATGAATTTGTTTGTAAAACTTCCCCATTTAGTGGCAAAAATTGTCTTCTCCTAGTATTCCTTTGCAATCTAGACTTGGTGGTACCCTGAAAATCCATCCGTAAAGGAAAATATTTTACACCTAGCGACTCCCTTAAAAATTTATTTAGTGAAGGGGGTTGGAAAAGGATTGATGACAGAAACTTCATTCAGTTCCCTATAATCCATATAGATCCTAATCCACCCATCGTTCTTGATGTTGATTACCATTGGACTTATCCGTTTTGATTCTTTAACAGATTCAATGATCCCAGATGTTATCATTTTGTCTATCTCTTCCTTTAACTTCATGCACAAATTGGGATTCATCCAGTAGGGTATCTTTCTAAATAGGCGTGCACCATCCTTCACCTTTATCCTCATTTCCCCCAAGGAATTTTGGTTGCCTTTGAGCTCATGGTACCCGCGCAGAAAAAAATCCTCAAACTCATGCAAAAGGTCAATGATCTTAGAGACTTCCTTCTCTGACCAGTAATCTCCAATGATAGATTCGTTAGGTTCTTCTCCTGAGATGATGTTAACCTTTTTAGTTTTTAAATGTTCATGGTAGGCACGCGCGCGAGTATTAGCATTTTCCACTACCTCACACATCCCTACAAAATGGTTAACATCCAAGCTTTCTGCTTCCTCCCCATTAATCACATATACAATTTTTCCTTTCTCCTTTTTCACACATGTGCACTCAAATTGATCCTCCTTTATTTCCTCTTCTTCAAATTTCTCCCCCAAACCTAGTTCACCCAGCAATTCTACTAGCCTATCTTCTGTCATGGCACTATCCCCCATGGTAAGGTGCTTGAAAACTTGTAATGCCTTATCAACTGATGGTTTGGTACTTCAATACTTAAATGTTTGAACTATGTTAGTTGCTAGTTCTTTCCAATTCCCTATCTGGTGGCGTGTCTCAAAATGTATGTACCATGTGTGCACGTAACCATGCAATGTAGAATACAATTTGTGTACCTAGAAGGATAGTGGCAAAGCTTTCGCACCTTCTCTCCAAGTTCTTTCAAAGGCTTGGATGTGGAAAGAGGCAGACTCCTTACCATGGTAGTCCTTGATGGTGGTGGGTGCATTACTTCTATAGAAACGAATAGAGAAGGAAATTCTCACTTCATGCCATTCCAATAGATTATCCCGATGTGTTTCCCACCAATGTGCAGGAGTTCCTAGTAGGATGTAACTTAATATCACCCTTCTTTCATTTTCCTCCTTCCACTAAGCTTCCATTTTCCATAAAAATACCTCAGGGGAGGCTCCTCCTGAGTACTTAGGAAGCTATTTTCCTCCTAGGTGCTTAACTGTGTGTGCCTTTGTTACCTTTGTCACCAATCCTCTTAAATGATGTCTGATCAATTCATAAGTCCCATGCATCCAATTATCACATGCTAGACTAGTGATGTCACTTACTGACTGAACATCTTCAAATTGGATAACTCTATCAGTAGGATGGATTATCTCTGGATCCCTGATTAAGCACACGTATATTCTATCCAAGACCTATTCTCCCAATGGTTTTGTGTGCATGGTTTTGTGCTTTTTAGCTAAGTTATATGATTGAGAACTAACACCTAAATAGCTCTATAACAAAGCTAATGAAAAAATCTAAACACCATCAAAGATGAGAGCTAAAAAAGATTAATACCTAGCATAATGCATTAACTTTGAATTAAACAATGCTAAAGTATTTAAATCTCTACTTCTCTAGATTGTCAATAAACAAGTAAATGGACCTAAATAATCTCCATGGCAATCAATATTTGGTTGTCCTTGATATCCCCAAGAACCTAGGAATGGGGGCTTATCAAAATTGGGCTACAAGACCCTTTTGACACCTCCCATATGATCCAAGCACTTTAGGCTAGAAATAGGAAGCTTAGCTCCTCAAGATGATGAACTCCCAAGAGAACACAAAAGAAATCTCTTAGTATATTTTGCTATATGCCTTACATTTGCTCTCTCAAAGAGTTTAGGTGTAGGCATAAAGGTAGGAGTAGGGTTCTTTATATATCCCAAAGGATAAAGGATTCAACAAATCCTCATGAATGTGGGATAAAGGTAAAACATGATTAGGAATGGATAAGGTTGCTTTATTAAAGGTAACCTTACTTAGAAGGGTTTAATACATGTTTAGCAAGTCATGGGAGTTGGGGGGTGTTTTAATTAATCAAAGGTGATTAACTAATAGGTAGGTGTAAGCTTATAGAAACCAATTAGAAGAATATTAGTGCAATTTAGGCTATTGTGAGGGGATTAAATCAATTAAATATTGATTTACTAGTTAAATGAAGAGGAAGACTAATAACAATTAATTAATCTAGATAGAGGAAGTGATTAATTAATGGAAGGTCGTTAATTAGGTTGTTAGCTGGATAGGCGACTTAATCAATTAGTGTATTGTAATTTATTAAAGACAAGAAGAGGGAATATGAGCGCTTTTGACCATAAGTCGTCAATTTTCAAGAAAGGGGATAATTAGTGCAATTTGAGTATTTAAATTGCTTAGGTGTAATTATAGGTGTCTACATTTGCCCCTCTTTGGGGTGGCGTAAGTGATGCCACTTCAAAGATAGTAGACGGAAGAAAATTTTGAAGGGATAGAAGAAAAATTAGTAGGAGGGAGAGATGCCCCCTCGAGTGTCGATGGGGTCATGGAAGAAGCTGATCGATGATCGAAAAAGGTGAGATATAGATAGAAGAATGGGGAAGAGGCAGGATGCCACGATGAGAGAGAAAATTAGGGGTGTAAAGGGAACTGGTGTAGAATAAATAAGGAAGAGGGGAGAGAAGAGCTTAGCCTCTAGCCGCTATTTATTTGGAACAAATTTGATGTCATCATATTGCCATAGGAACTACATCATCGACCCTTATCAAAAATATAAGCATACAAAAAAGGTAGAATGACATGAAAAATCATACGACGAACAGTTATCCATTGCTAAAAACACCAGCTCCACCCAATAGACAAAAATGCAATGCAATACGAGAAGGAAACAAGCTCATCTAATAGGGAAAACAAGTACGAATGCACATATCCAACCCAACAATGGTCAAGACAGTTGTGTAAATACTTTGTTATCAGTGCTGACGAGATCCACAAGTTTGTGCTTGACGACAAGGGTTAAAAATAATGTCCCAAGCAAGGATACATGCAAGGGGAAATGAGAATGGAAACAGGGTCCATGAAAAGTAATTATGTGCAATGAAACAACACCAGGCAACCAAAAGTGCCCCAGAGTATAAACGAAGCAAGCAGCTAGCTTTGTGAATGGTTGTGAATCCGGTGATCCGTGAGTCATATTAATTGGGAAAGATGTGAGACAAACCAACAACATATGGAGAAAATACCATGTGTAAGACACAAGTTTCAGCCGTAATAAGCAAGTTACCATTTTTGTAGGGTTTTTTACTTTTTAGGAGTTTTTGAAAAAAAAATTGCCTTGTTTTTGGATATATATATATATATTGTTTTTATTATTTTTTTGCTTTCCGAACCGTGGTGAACAATAGAAGAAAGTAGAAGAAGAAAGCAAAGGGGTTATGAGCGACAGAAAATGCCAAGAAGAATATTAGTGCAATTTAGGCTATTGTAAGGAGATTAAATCAATTAAATATTGATTTACTAGTTAAATGAAGAGGAAGACTAATTAATTAATAACAAGTAATTAATCTAGATAGAGGAATGATTAATTAATGGAATGTCGTTAATTAGGTTGTTAGCTAGATAGGAGACTTAATCAATTAGTGTATTGTAATTGATTAGTGACAAGAAGAGGGAATATGAGTGCTTTTGACCATAAGTTGTCAATTTGCAAGAAAGGGGATAACTAGCGCAATTTGAATATTTAAATTGCTTAGGCATAATTATAGGTGTCTACATTTGCCCCTCTTTGGGGTGGCGTAAGTGATGCCACTTCAAAGATAGTAGACAGAAGAAAATTTTGAAGGGATAGAAGAAAAATTAGTAGGAGGGAGAGATGCCCCCTCGAGTGTCGACGGGTGATAGAAGAAGCCGATCGGTGATCGAAAAAGGTGGGATATAGATAGAAGAATGGGGAAGAGGCAGGATGCCACGATGAGAGAGAAAATTAGGGGTGTAAAGGGAACTGGTGTAGAATAAATAAGGAAGAAGGGAGAGAAGAGCTTAGCCTCTAGCCGCTATTTCTTTGGAACAAATTTGATGTCATCATATTGCCATAGGAACTACATCATCGACCCTTATTAAAAATATAAGCATACAAAAAAGGTAGAATGACATGAAAAATCATACGACGAACATTTTTCCATTACTAAAAACACCAGCTCCACGCAACATACAAAAATGCAATGCAATACGAGAAGGAAACAAGCTCATCTAATAGGGAAAACAAGTACGAATGCACCTATCCAACCCAACAACAGTCAAGACAGTTGTACAAATGCTTTGTTATCAGTGCTGAAGAGATCCACAAGTTTGTGATTGATGAAAAGGGTTAAAAATGATGTCCCAAGTAAGGATACATGCAAGGGGAAATGAGAATGGACACGGGATTCATGAAAAGTGATTGTGTGTAATGAAACAGCACCAGGCAACCAAAAGTGCCCCAGAGTACAGACAAAGCAAGCAGCTAGCTTTGTGAATGGTTGTGAATCTGGTGATCCGCGAGTCATATTAATCAGGGAAGATGTGAGACAAACCAACAGGATATGGAGAAAATACCATGTGCAAGACACAATTTTCAGCCGTAATAAGCAAGTTACCATTTTTGTAGGGTTTTTTACTTTTTAGGAGTTTTTGAAAAAAAAATTGCCTTGTTTTTGGATATATATATTGTTTTTATTATTTTTTTGCTTTCTGAACCATGGTGAATAGTAGAAGAAATTAGAAGAAGAAAGCAAATGGGTTATGAGTGAAAAAAAATTCCCTAGGAGGAAGGAAGGGGAAAAAAAGGACAGATAATGTCCTTGTTAAGTGGAAAAATAAAGAAAAAAATAATTATTTGAAAAAGAATTATCTATGAGAGTGTGAAGAAGAAGAAAAATCACCAGGGAGCAATGAAATTATCCGGGGGAGAAGAAATGGGTATCGGATAAAAAATGCCCCAATATGGTGAAAAAGAAGTGAAAATTAATTATTTGATAAAAATAATTATTCCACAAAAAATAGAGGAGAAAACGGCGATCGAAACGGGTTTTTCGGTCTTCCAAACGGTGAAAAACAGGTTAATATACCCCCCAGGGGGGTAAAAACATTACAATCAGTTCATTTTAACCACTCAGTTTAGAAAACTTACCATGAGACTCTGACACTCAGGAGAGATGGTGATCACACGAGACCATTTGAGGTGTGTTGACGTAGTCTGGGGGTACCATAGGCACGCAGATGAGGGCCCATTTGTGAGTATTCACAACCTTGCCTTGAAAATTTTGTCATTAATGCATTAATTAGGGAATTTAGGCTTATAAAATGCATAGGTGTGCCTGCACGTAGGCACAGGCATGGGATAGGGCGTGCATGCACTAGTTTGGGGGCGTAAGTGGCAGGTCTATGCCCGCACACGCGTAGTCAAAAATCCCACACACATGCGCATGCACGTACACACACGAGCACATGTGTGCACACACACACACACACACTGGGAAAGGAGCACACATGTGAAAAGCATGGCACAGGCATGGGTAGCTAAGCACACATAGGCAGAAGTGCGCATACACATGCGCAAGCACCAATTAGGTGGTGAACATGCCAAAAAGGGCACACAGGTGCCCAAAAGAGGGTGTACGCACTAGAAAACATACACGTGCAAGCACAGGCACCATAAACGTGGCGCACATGCCAAAAAGGGTTCATAGGTGCCATGGACAAGTAGAAAAAGATAGGAAAGTGCCTAAAAATGTGACACTTAGAAGAATTTTTTAGGATTTCTGGGTTAACCCTAAAAAAAAGAGGTAGATTTGAGATGATATGCTAAAAACTAACGAGTGGCATGTTATTTTGCAGAGACAAGTACCAGTATTACCGATGCGGGAGCATCACTCCTAGATTGTTGAGTTAGAGGGTAATATGTGCCAATGCGACCACCGAGAGATGGCCATATTAAGGGAGGTAGTGGGGCTGGGCCCCGTGACTCAGATGCCATCAATTATATTAGATCATGGCCTCCTGACTGCGCTTTCCGAGCGATGGCACAACAAGAGTCAGTGTTTTAGACTACCCACAGGTGAGATGATAGTGACTATAGAGGATGTGTGGTGGATTCTACGTGTGCCTATGATGGGTACATTAATTGAGTATAGCTCAGATGCAGGGTTAATCAGAGCAACATGCAGTGCTTTATTCGGTGTTGATGACATCCCACATGATGAGATGACTGTGGCCCTACATGAGTGCATCTCAGACCTAACATTGCACTGGGGACCCCTTTATATCATGGTGCTTATCAGTGGGTTTCTACTCACTGATAAGACAGGGACTTCATTCTCGAGAGGATTGCTGCCACTAGTCCATGGTATTTACAGTGGTGAGAGATACTATTGGGGGCAGTGTATACTTTCCCACTTATACTGGGATTTACATCTCATCACATACCATGGTCAGAAGACCGTGGGGCCGGTATCATTGTTACAGATATGGTCATGGGATCATATAGCTATTGGACGTCCTATTGGCCCATTCCGAGTTCAAGATCCTGAGGAGCCATCGTACATGGCTTGGATAGTAGTTGGTGGAGACATCCATGGTCACCTTGGTAGCCTATTCATATATAGGTAGTATTTTGATGAGTTAGCAGTGATAGACATCATTAGGCATCCATATAGACACTTCCAGTGGCCAGAGGATGCCACAGAGCTTTGTGTGTGCTTCGTGGAGCACTTTTTGATTGGCAACCGTAACTACATCATGAAGTTGTATCACGTTGACAGGTGTCAGTGGAAGCTAGGCCGAGTACATGGTGTCCCTCAACTAGATATCTTGCATGCTCATAGGGAATCTGAGAGGTAGACCATGGGGCCTCAGATTGTAGCAACCCAAGCCAAGGCTAGTTTCTTACAGGTGATCCCCCATGCATGGGATCCATTGCGATAGATTAGATATCCAGGGACCACAGCTGATTATGCAGCGTGGTATGCTACTGTATTACCTCGGTGACTAACTATTCTAGAGGTAACATGGGTAGTAGGCATTTTCCCTCCTATGGAGGTATGGCATGGGTCAGAGTGCAGGGCCAGAGCAGTAGCATTGGGGCCAGACCCTGAGGATCCTTTTGATGGGATCCCTCATGATGGATAGGGTACCGCATAGGCACAGAGACCGAGGCCATAGGGCTCGGTATAGGTAGCCATGCCTCCACCCCGAGGTAGGATTTTTGAGTAGGTCTAGTCTTCCAGAGTGCCGCAGGGACCAGTCCCTGAGGCACATATAGCCTCATAGCCAATGGCATAGACAGCCACAACATAGGTATAGGTGCAACAACTCATAGCTAAGAGAGATGTGGAAAGAGAAGAGAGAGACGAGGCTCGAGGCTGGTGTGTGATATCCACAACAGAGTGGGACGAGGCCCGAGCCCATATTGTTATGTTACTTTCAGGGAGGGATCAGGATCAGGCCCAGGCTAGGCCAAGAGATGACAAGGTAGCATGGTGGAGCCAGATTTGAGAGACATCTACACAGGGGGCATAGATACTGAGTCTCCTACATCAGTCCCAGTCACAGATGCACATGGTTGTCACACAGAGAGACCACGTATATACTCATTATCAGGAATTAATATCCCAGAGGGACCAGGCCCATGCTAAGATGCAGGTGATGACCATGGAGAGAGATCGAGAGGCTGCTACCTCTAGATAGGCCGAGGTAGACTTGGTCCAGGTTACAAGTGAGCGAGACACTACCCTTCAGGCAGCGCTCACCTCAGGAGATGTAGATTTGATTCGTGATGCCACTAGGCTTGGTGGTGAGGAACTTTTTTACAGGACAACATACTACAGAGTGGTGTCACCAGAGCAGAGATTTGCATTTCCATAGTTATTAGGATCGAGTGCATTTGGCTCTCGTTCACGGAGGTCTGGGCAGTCCACCAGATCAGTTAGACAACCTCTTCCAAAGTAGCTAGTGAGACTAGTTCCAGTCTAGCCTACAGATGTCTGGCATCTAGAGGAAAAACTTGGGAGCCCCGATGAGGGTGAGAGCTATGGCTAATAGCCACCTTTGTATTGTATAGATTATTTTGTATGTATGCCTCTTATGAAGGCTGATTTTGATGTAAAGTGATTGTAGACATGTATTTTTGATGATGCCTCATGATGAAGGCTTTATTCTTTCAGATACATGCCCCTTTTTTATGGCATTGTGTATCGTCAATGTATTTATATTGATCACTAATTAGGACATTGTGTATATGCATATAGACATTTTTGATGTATCCCTGTTGTACGGCTTAGCCGAAGGCATTTTTGATATAGACCATAGATTTGTATGTATCCATTGTTGATACAGATGTATATTTGACACATGTATATATATATATATATATGAGGACTCATTATTTTGGCTCAGATACACATGGTTATGAGATGATGCACATATTTTTTTTGTTGATACATGTATATAGATGGTTTTTGTATTGTCTGTAAATTTATGGGGAGCCAATTGCTGACGGGACATGAATCGTGTTTATGTATCTTGAGCGGGCTTTTTGCCTACATTAGATTCGATGCATGTTATTTTTCTTGATTCGAAACTTATGGATGTTGTTATGATGTTATTTTAATATCTTTTTATCCTGATGCATGTGACATGAGTGGGCATAATTCTATGATGTGAAATACCCTTTTTCTAAAATTACTATATGTTGATTCTCATTACATGTTGTGTTTGTTTAATTCGGCACTTACAGACGATATGATGATGTTATCTGATTTCGTACATTGTATGTATCTGATTCATTTGTTTTGATGTATACATGTACTGTTGATGTGTAGGTGATAGATCCATAGATGATATCAAATGTATTTCTCATGTGTTATTTTGATGTATATGGATGGAATGATATGATGATATTGGTGTGGGGGGATAGATTTTTTATTATGCGTAACCCCTCTTTCCCCCATTGATGATATGATATGTGATTATTAGTTTAGCATACATGCATGATGTAAAACTTAGCATTTTTGTGTATATATGATGTATAGATGATGCTATATGTGATGATAGTGATGGTAATGTGATGTGAATGATAACAAAACAGAGCACATGCAAGAAACATAGCCAAATGCTAACAAAGAACACCAGGAATTAATGTAATACACCATGATTCACCATGTGTTATTAACAAGTAACAAACACAACCAAATTCTCAAGAAATAACATAATTAATTAACACATTACATCATGATTTCCCAAGGTTCACTAGCATGACACACCACAATATGCACAAGCAAGAATGAATCTAATCTAAGAAAGAAAAGATGAACTATGAAAAAGTACACCCAAGCAACAAACAACTCAAAAGCACGCAAAACACTATATAAGTAACAAGCAAAGCAAGGAAACAAGACAATGCAAGTAAATATTTTTGTAAGATATGTTTTCATGCACCGATTTTCTATTGTTTAGGTTTTTGTGAAACAATTTTCTATTTTTTTTGTGTTTTGTGAAACAATTTTCTATTGTTTTTACATTTTGTGAAACAATTTTGTATTGTTTTTGTGTTTTGTGAAACAATTTTCTATTGTTTTTGTGTTTTCTAATGGTTGCCAAAGCTATGTGCAGGTAACCAAGAAAGCGTGGATGCCCCCAACGTTAGGTGGGGAATATACAAGGGAAGAAGCTACGTGCTTATAAAAAAGAATGTGAAATCATTGAGTTTCCCCCAGCGTAAGATGGGAAATAACAAAAGACCACACCCCTCACAGATGAATAAAAGAAGACAAAGCCAAATCAAGGCTAGACAAGATGATGTGCACAAGCAATCAAGACAGCAGAACCTAGTCAAGGCCCAAGACAACTACCCTTCTAATACAGAATGCTTGTGAACAAAAAATCCTCACAAGGTGCCAAAAACCAGTTTTCACCCAAGGACTTGCCCAAAGTGCCACAATTGCGTGGTTTTCACTAGTGGACGACATGTTTTCTCTTTTTCTTTTTTGAATTTTTTTTTGTGTTTTTGTATTTTTTATATTTATGACTTCTTTACACTATGTTCAGGCATAGAACCTCTTAAGATGCATGACATTCATGGGCTCCCAGAGCTCATCACCATTAGGATGAGCCATTTTGTATGCCCTGGTGCCATACTTGGTAACTATGACATAGGGTCTTAACCAATGTGGTTCGAACTTCCCTTTCTTTTCTCACTCTGCTCTGGTGTTGAACTGGTTCTCCTTCATGACTAAATCACCAACCTCAAACTGATGAGGGATGATTCTCTTGTTATATTTTCTAGAGACTCTATGTTAATACACCTCAGGTGATTAAGGGCACGAATGCGCCTTTCATCCAGTAGTTATAACTCAGCCAGTCTTGCCACTCGATAATCTTTATCCTTATCCAAATAGTCTCGAAGAGAGATCCTCAGGGACAGAAGTTCAATCTCTAAGGGGATGATAGATTCTTTCTTGAACACTAAGGAATATGGATTTGTACCTGTAGGGGTGTGAATGGATGTTCAGTAAGCCCAAAGGGCTCGATGGATTTTTAGGTGCCAGTTTCGACCTATCTTGCTAACCATCTTCTCCATTATCCCGACCAAAGTATTGTTTTTTGCCTCATATTTTCCATTACCCTTAGGGTAATATGGTGTGGACCATTTCAATCTAATTTGGAACTATTGGTAAAGACCTTTCACCATTTTGTTCTTAAATGACTTCCCATTATCTGTAACAATGGCTGTTGGAATGCCATATTGACAAATAATGTGATTTATGATTAATTTAGAAATTTGTGCTCCTGTGACATAGGTCAAAGGGACGGCCTCCACCCATTTTGTAAAATATTCTATGGCTGTGATGATATGTGTATGACCATCAAAAGAGGTAGGAGTAAGTTTCCCTATTAAATCAAGTCCCCACTTAAAGAATGGCCATGGGGTAATGATTGGTTGCAATGGTTGCAAAGGAGCATGGATGAAATTTCCATACTTTTGACAAAGCACACATTTTCTAACGTAATTGCAATAATCAATTTCCATGGTGGGTCAATAGTAACCTACTCTCAACAATTGCTTAGCCAAGACCATTCCGTTTGTATGTGCTCCGCATACTCCTTCGTGCACTTCCTTGATTGCCTGGAGTGACTCCGTCACATCCAACCAATGTAACATATTCCTGTCATAGCCATGACAATAAAGTTTACCTCTTAAAAGGGTGTAATGGGTTATCTAGTGAATTAGGCTTTTCTTTTTAGAGTGGGAGATATCAGGAGGGAATGTGTTGTCCTTAAGATAGGTGAAAATGGATTCATACCACGAAGAATGGGGACCAACAAATTCACAAGCTAGGCAAGATTCGGGCATGTCATACGTGGGCTAGCATTTATTTTCTATGAAGAATAGCATATCATTGTTCCCTAGCGGAATACGAAGCATTGATCCCACCATTGATCTATTCTGCGCTCTTGGGATCTGTTCAAAGGTGATGCACACAAAATACTCCTTTACAGCTTCCAATAATTTTTTGTAAGGTATGAGCTTGTCATCCTTAACTTTATACTCATCATTAAACTATTTGATGATTAACTATGAATCACCAATGACCTTAACATGATGAACATTCCACTTGATGGCTAGCTTCATCCCTGTAATAAGTGCTTCATATTCTACAATGTTGTTCATGCAAGGGAAGGCCAGGTGGAAAGCCTGTGGTATAGGATCACCTGAAGGAGTAATAAGGACCACTCCGGCACCTGAACCATGAAACATAAAAGATCCATCAAAATATATCTGCCATATGAAAAAATTTTCAATATAGAGCAAAGATGCATCTGTCAGATCTAGACTCAAAGGTTCTGTGCTTTGCAAAGGTGCTTCCACTAGCTGGTCTACAAGTACTTGTCCCTTAACTGATTTTTGATGGACGAATTATATATCAAACTCACTGAGTAGAATGATCCAATTAGCCATTCTACCTGTGAGGGTGGGTTTGGACAACAAATAATTGAGTGGGTTGACCTTGGATATGAGATTAGTATTAGTATTTAGCAGATAATGGTGAAGTTTCTGAAAGGTAAAAACAAAGGCCAAGCAAGCCTTTTCAATCTGAGGATAATTAAGTTCATTGGAGATGAGGGTGTGACTCATATAGTACACACTTTTTCTTTATGGCTAAGGTCATATTGGGTGAGCAGCGCACCAATAGCGTATTATGTAGTGGAAATATAGAGAAAAAGTGGTTCTCCCAGAGTGGGAAGCATGAGGACAAGTGGATTAGCCAAGTACTATTTAAGCAAAGAAAAATCTTGTTATTGCTCGGGTCCCTAGATGAAAGCAACGTCCTTTTTAAGCAAATCAGTGAATGAGTGACATTTATTTGCAAGCTAGGAGATAAAGAGGTGTATGGCTTGAATTTTCCCCTGCAAGCTACGCAGTTGCTTGATATTTTCAG
Organism: Taxus chinensis; assembly: GCA_019776745.2. Lineage (NCBI taxonomy): Eukaryota > Viridiplantae > Streptophyta > Pinopsida > Cupressales > Taxaceae > Taxus > Taxus chinensis. The sequence continues at coordinate 402,755,088 of CM034156.1, forward strand.
GTGGAGGCATTTCAGTGATGGCAGACACTTTACCAGGGTCTACCTTAATACCTCATCTTGACACAATGAAGCCACGTAATTTCCCTGATAGCACACCGAAGACACATTTCTTGGGATTCAATCTGACTTTGTATTCACGCAGGTGCTCAAACATACACCACAAAATGATAGGATGATCCTCTCTTGTTTTGGACTTTCCCAGGATTTCATCTACGTAGTCTTCCATGATGTCATAAATCATATCATGAAAGATTACTGTCATGGCCCGCTGATAAGTTGCTCCCACATTCTTAAGGAAAAATGGCATCACCTGATAGTAGAAGGTGCCCCAAGGAGTTGTGAAAGTTGTTTTGTGTTGGTCTTCCTCAGCGATCTTAATTTGATTATAACCTGAATAGCCATCCATGAGTGATAGCATTTCGTACCCTGCGGTTGAGTTGACAATCATGCCAATGTTGGGCAACAGAAAATCATCTTTAGGGAAATCTTTATTGATGTCCCTAAAATCCGTGCAGATTCGAATGCCGAAAGGTTTCTTCTAGACAGGAACTATGTTCGATATCCATTCAAAATAGTCAATTGGTCAGATGAATCTTGCTGCAAGTAACCTTTCCAACTCTTCTTTAACCAACAAGGCCACTCTCTGGTGCATCTTTTGGAGCTTCTATTTGATAGGCTTAGCATCTGCGTGCACAACCAGGTTGTGCACTACCAAAGTTAGATCTAAGTTGGGCATGTCTTTGTAAGACCATGTGAACACATCAATAAACTCTCATAGTAGCATAGTGAACATATTTTGTTCTCTAGCTGAGAGTGATGCCCCCAATTTTACTATCTTGGGATCTTCTTCAGTACCAATTTTGACATAAATGGTTTCTTCGACTAACGATTTTGATAAATCCTCCATATGCGTAGGATTAGGAGGAAGGTTGAGATCTTCATCCAAGGATGTCTCCATGATATTTTAATCCTTGGCGAGGTCACTTTGTTTGTCCTTTGATTTTCTTATTTGTTTGTCAGCCAGTGCCTTAAAGAGGTTTTCACTGTGTGACTTGGACTTCAATTTTTTCCAAGGCTTTTCTTTAGAACTTTTTCCCTCGCTTTTCTTCAAATTTTGTTGACCATGAAGTTCAGCCTCCTCACAGAAGTAGACGCAGGTGTCTAAGTCGATAGAGATACCCTTCTTATGATCTCCAATGGGGATTTTCTCCCTTATGCCCATGAACTCTGCAATAGCCTCATCATTCTCGAATAAATCTAGTGGCATGTGACATTGTTGGTCCCATTCAATAAGGGAAGGGTATACAAGGTCAAGGATTGGTTCAGTGGGGGTAATGGTTAGGATAGCGTTATTCATAAAAAGGTTTGTGGAGGCCAGAACCTCATATTAGCTACAATAAGAATTCATATCGCTATCTAGGTAATTGGAACTATCCTCACACTTAGAACAAGTTACATCTTGATCATTAGACTTCACTCCATAAGGACGAATCCCGATGTCATATCTTTTTGTTTTGAAATGTGGAAGAGGGACTGGTTCTCTTTGTTCTTGTTCATTCTGCCCACATCCTAGGCCTCTGTAGCCCATGGAGTACATCATTCTTCTAGACTTTTCATATTCTGGGGTCTGATAATAGGATGGCTGCATGTCCTCAGGGACCCAAGTAGTAGGTGGATCAAGCAATTTTTCCTCAACTAACAAGCCTCCTGGCAGGAACGACCCAATAGTGTGTTCTTCTCTAGGTCTCCTTAAATGGTAGTTGGGTCGACCTCTAGTCTTGGGTGACAAAGAGAGATTCGACACCAAAAGCACTTGTTGTACATTATACTCCCCGCAGCCATATTCCAGGATTTTCATCTCCCGTGAATCAATTGGAGATGTTGAAGTAGACACCCCATGAGTGCAAGAACTAATTGAATCCAAATCCATGCGGGATTCCATAGCCTCAGACTGAAGAGGAACCACTATATCTATGGAGGAACATGCATATGTACCCTTTCGTGCAAAGCTATTGAGAGCTCTACACTGAGTGAAGGGCTCTGAATCTCCTAGTATGGTTATCGTATGCCCATCATGATTCAACTTGATGCATTGATGAAACATTGATGGCACGGCCTACATGGCATGAATCCATGATTGGCCTAGAAGCATATTATATGGAAGTTCCAAATCTAGGACATGAAACTTCATCTGTGATAAGTGGGGCCTACTTCCATAGCTAGTGTGATGGTACCTGTTGATTCCCTTTCCGCATTGTCGTATCTGGTGATAGTGATAATATGGGACTCAAGATCTTCCTCTATATGTCCCAATTATTTGACCAACTTAAGCATGCAGATGTTCAATCCTGATCTGTTATCCATAAGCACCCGTTTGATTTTCCTGTGAGTGATAATGACCTCAATGTATAAGGGAAGATTATGTGTGGGATTCTCGATAGGGATATCCCTATGGTTAAAACTGAGATGCTCACTTGGTGCAATATTTGTCACTACAGCTTGAAGGTGTGCAAGGTTGAATTCTAAAGGCACTCCTGACCCCTAAAGAGTTTGATATAGAATGTCCTTATGCACATTGGATATCTTGAGAAGATCTAAGATCAAAATCTTAGCAGACGTCTTCTCAAGTTGTTCTAGAAGGTTATACTTACCAGTATGCGGGGTCAACAGAGAGGGTTCTAGAATCATGAGGTGGGTGCACCTTGTTACCATAGCGTAGTCCTTTCCCTTGATCCGGATGGTATTGATACGGTCACCAGGAGAGTGAATACATCCAGTAAGTGAATCGTAATGATTGTTATCTCTCTTGGTATACAAGTAATTCATGGCTTTATAAGTTTGGGATGACTCTCCCCAATCTGGATTTTTCTTTTCTGACTTATCATGCTTGGGGAATGGTTCCTTATAAATCCCCATTTTCTCATTAGGTGTTTTTATTTTTCCAGGGTTATCCACCTCTATCTCCCCATTGTCAATGAGGTCCTAAATATAGTGTTGAAGCCGCAGAAATTTTTCTATCTTATGACCTTTAACGTGATGCATTTCACAATATTCATGATCCTTGCACCATGAAGGTTTAGGAGCATTGTCATCAAATGGTTGCATAGTAGGATAGGTCATCATGTGGGCCACATCAAACTGTTTCAATATGACTAACAATGGTTCATTGAGAGAGGTGAATGTTTTTCACTCTGGTGGTGGTTGAATTGAGCCCTTGGTCAGTTTAAAAGGTTGACCAGTTTGGACCATTTGAATGCGTTTGGAATCAGTGATTCTGTCTCCCACCATGTTTTTGTTCTTGTTGAAGATCTTGGGATTTTTTGTGGGTTTGATACATTGGTTGTCGTTAGATTGGTTTTTAAGGGTGCCTTTGGAAATGAGATCCTTTTTTAATCTAAATCCCTTTCTCGATAACCTCCTCAAAAATATGGACACAATGCATTTGGAGATGGAAGGTGATATCTGGGTTGAGATTGGGAATGAAGATACTGACCAACTACTTTTCAGGGAAAGCACAAGGGAAGTGACTGGCTATCCCTCTCCATCATTAGAGGAAGCTAGAAAAGGTCTCATTTGCGCATTGTTTGGTGCCGCACAAGTCTACCATGGTGACGTCACTCTCTACATTATATGAGAAGTGACACACGAATCTTTCTTCCAATTCTAGCTAGGTGGAAATTGATCCGCATGGTAAGCATGTAAACTATTCCAATTCTTGACCTCCAAGACTCTTAAAAAAGTCTAATGAGGTAATTATCACTATAAGACACCTCTTGACATGCGATGTAAAAATCTTTGACATGATCCCTTGGGTCTCCCTTTCCTTTGTATTTTTCGAACTTTGGCATATCAAATTTCTTTGGAAAGGGTTTAAGGGTCATTGTCTTGTCAAAAGGATAGGGGCATAGTTCTTCATATTGATATTTCATGATGCTCCCTCTATTTCTCTCTTGTAAGCTCGCAAGCGTCGCTTTTATAGACTACACTTCCTACGCGAGCAATTGTTCTTTAGTTGGAGAAGCAGGGATGTAAACATGATGGAACCCTATGTCTTCTTCTCCTTGTTTTTCCCGATGGAGTTCGTTGATCTTAACCTTAGGCCTCACCTTTTGAATTTTCTTGTTTGCATCCTTCTGTACATGGGAAGTAAGCAAAGCAAGTTGTCAGCTTAGGTTGCTGATTTGTTGTTGGATTGTGGCTTGGTTTATAGCCTCTTCTTCTAAAGGTTCCTCCTCTTCATACTATGGAGGTTCTTCCTCTGTCTCAAGTTCTATTTTTTTTCTTCATGGTACTTTGATGAGGGGTATTCTATGCCCTACCACTTTATCATTTTCTACGTAAGAAGTAGAAGCATGCCCGCCTGTTAAAATATCTTTCGTATTGATAAGGGGACGTTCTTCCTCAGTAGTGTCATTTTTTTGTAGTATTGGTTCATTCCCGATGGACAATTTGGCCCCTAATTAGACAACCCGGGCCAACACTCTGTCTTTTTTTCTAAAAATAAATTCATCTAGCAGAGTAGGTTCAAAATCAAAGTCCGTGCATGGTGACTCTAATTTGTTTCCACTATGGTCGACCATTTCTTCTATTTCCTTTTCTGCAGAAAATAGTGGTCCTAGATCATGTCCAATGAATGGGTTTGACCCTTTTCTATTAGAGGTTTCCCAAGCTTGTGCCTATTGTTCCTCATACGTTTGTTTCTTTAACCCTGGACATGTCTTGGGAGCCATGTTTTCATGATAAGTTTCACTAGGGTAAGTTGTAGATTTGTTCAAAGTTCAATGACTACCCCTAAGTAAAGTGTGAGATGTTCATGTTAAGAGTAAATTAACAGTGTGAAAATACCAATGTGATATAGTGATAAAATCACCAATGAAACAATCATTTGGTATTTAAACTTGATCAAATGAAGTATTTCCTAGATTACGTTTCAAAGTAATTCACATTGCGAGATGATCAACAAGATGTCTTCACTTATGCCAATTTCAAGGGAATGAACAAAACATAAGTAAATACAAGAATTCAAATGTGATCTCCCAATCTAGATATACGACGAGTGAGCTCAAATCTGATTAAGACCTATATCTCAAAAAGTGCCAATTACAATTTGTGAATGACACAACAATATCACCAAGATATGTTAACCCACTTTGCAAGAAAGTGAAGTATTGATATCGAGGTGTTATTGATATAACACGCACAAATGGTAATGTCTAGCACCTTTTGAAATTAAGGTAATAATAGAACTAAACCAAAAAGTCCAAAGTATAGCTAGGAATAGTTAAGAATGTGTGCAGCGTAACCATACAATATAGGTATTTATGTTGAGTTTACAAGAAACAAGACGTAAATATCGAAATTGTAATGATACGAGACAAACAAGCTAACTCCTCCAAGGAAGTCCGCGGTGATGAACCATGCCTAACTATAATGACGACCTTGACGTGGATATCAAGATCACAATGGCTACCAAATGACGTGAAAATGCCTCCGCTCACTTTAGACGTTTAACTAACCCAGCCACAAACATGGATGGGCGTAAATGGACATAAAAGGGAGAGAAACTGTCGAATTGCAACACAAAAGTAATCACACCTCTTTCGATCAACAAAGTGTCGAAAGAATGTGAAGGAAGTAAATAAAATAAAAAATATGAAAAATAATAGCCTTACTTCGGCAGACTTTCACCTCGCCCTAAGGCAAGTAAAAACTAGGCAAAAGTAATGCATCACACGTTTCTCAATGAAAGTATGGTTCACAACACAACACTATTTTAGAATGGTCAAAGTGGGATCCTGGACAAAGTATAATCTCCTAGGTGGTTCTCTCATCTTAGGTGTTACAAAGTTTCGTTGAGTGAGTGCGATTTACCCAAAAAGTCGCACTGACTAGTTTGGGAGTATCTCAGCTTTACTTTACCCCCTTTAAGAACAGTAGACAACTAGTGTGTCTATGTGTACTATCACTGGGGTCGCCACATGAACAACCGCTAATTCTATCTCACAAAGGAATCACTAGTCAAGTACATAGTGCAGAGCACTTCCCGTTTCATCCACAAGGTTCCCTCTTGCATGGACTACTTTGGGGTTCCTGGAACCACCCCCATTGTTGTAGCTTAAGGTGTTATGCCAAATGGGTTATGTTCCAATTGAGCAGAGAGGGATGTACCCTTTTCTGAAACCTGCAATATAGTGTTTTGAATTTGGTGTGTTTTTTATCTTGCTTAATTAGGTGTGGTTTGCTCGAACACCGTTTGGAAACCTGTAAGAAACATGGGTATTAGAAGGTTTTCTGACTCTTGTTTCATTTCTTTCATTCTTTGACAAGTGTTTTGGTCCTTAATGATAATGATTAGTAATTTTCCATCAAAATATAAGGCACCATTTCTAATTCTCCAGATTGTCAAAGACGCAAGAGAAGAGCATATGTGATGTCTTCACAAATCTCAAAAGATAACCAAAATGGAACAACACTTTAATTCAACAAATGCCAAATTGACCAATTCTAACTAAAATATTCTTTAACAATCTTAAAGCATCAAAAGGTTTTAAGAATCATTTCTGACTCCCAAGATCACCCCAAGGGACACAAGGGAAGAGCATACACGATCTCAATCCCGTTAGTAAACAATGCAAAATAATATCTAATCAAATACAAACATGCAAAAACAACCTGCAAAGACAAATATGTGATTAGATAACTTGTAAGAACATTAGCACATCATTGTTTTAAGCTTAAAAAATGCAAAGGGATGCCTGTGCCCCTTTTTTAATGCCTGCACACGGGTTAGGGTGTATGCACCACCGAAGGCTATTTTTTGGCACACAGTGTACCTTCACCACCCGAGAGATGTGTGTGCCCCTAAAATAGTGCTTGCGCCCCTAAAATAGGGTCTGCACCACTCTGTGGATTTTTGAGATCAATTAAATGCCTGCACCACCTGAGAGGTGTATGCACCACTAAAATAGCATATGCACTAATCTTAGAAAACAAATAATAAAAACAAATAGAATAACCGTATTACAAGAAAAGTATACATGCGCCACTAAAACCGCATGTGTGCCCTGGTTAGGGCGTGTGTGCTGTTTTGACAGGTTTCCAACTACAGCAAAGGTACAGTATGAAACAACATGTGCACTTGGGTTAGGGTGGCTGCACGCGGGTTAGGGTGGATGCACCAGGGTTAGTGCGCATGCACCAGGGGTTACAGATAGATTGACAGATTTAAACAGCACGCCTGCACCACCAGAGAGATGTGTGTGCCCCTAAAATAGTGTCTGTGACCTGAAAATCACGTCTGCACTCCTAAAATCATGTTTGCACTCTTAAAAATTTTCCTGCAGCAGACCTGCAACCACAGTACAGAAAAAAACACATAAAACTTCACAATACTCTAAATTTTGACAAGTTAGTTCAAAAATGGCAATGACCCATTATAATTATGGCTATGAACATGAAGCTACACATATCAAATGAGAAAAAAATCCAAAAAATGGAATTAATTACTAAATGTGCATATCAAAAGTTAGCCAAAACAATGAAATTTAAACTAAAATGACATGGGACTAAGGGTCCCACCATGCGTGCCAAATGTGTGCATGGTTTTGTGCTTTTTAGCTAAGTTAGATGAATGAGAACTAACACCTAAATAGTTCTATAACAAAGCTAATGAAAAAATATAAACACCATCAAAGATGAGAGCTAAACAAGATTAATACCTAGCATAATGCATTAACTTTGAATTAAACAATGCTAAAGTATTTAAATCTCTACTTCTCTATATTTCCAATAAACAAGTAAATGGACCTAAATAAGCTCCATGGCAATCAATATTTGGTTGTCCTTGATATCCCCAAGAACCTAGGAATGGGGGCTTATCAAAATTGGGCTACAAGACCCTTTTGACACCTCCCATATGACCTAAGCACTTTAGGCTAGAAATAGGAAACTTAGTTCCTCAAGATGATGAACTCCCAAGAGAACACAAAAGCAAGCTCTTAGTCTATTTTGCTAGATGCCTTGCATTTGCTTTCTCAAAGAGTTTAGGTGTAGGTATTAAGGTAGGAGGAGATCTCTTTATATAGCCCAAAGGATAAAGGATTCAACACATCCTCATGAATGTGGGATAAAGGTGAAACATGATTAGGAATGGATAAGGTTTCTTTATTAAATATAACCTTACTTAGAAGGGTTTAATACATGTTTAGCAAGTCATGGGAGTTGGGGGGATGTTTTAATTAATCAAAGGTGATTAACTAATAGGTAGGTGTAAGCTTATAGGTAGGTGATTAACTAATAGGTAGGTGCACACTATAACAAGGGGCATCTATTCACATCATGGTCCTCATGAAAGATCTCACAGTCTACTGTCACGATGCGTACTTTCCTCCAGGGGCAACTATCCTTGACATGCCCCTCTACTTCACAATCTGTATACCATGAACCACTGTGAGTCTCATGGGCTAAGTTCACATAAAACTTCTCTAACTTCGTAGTTGTAGCAATAATCATAGCCTCCAAAAATGGGCTAATACCAGTATCAACACTTTTAATAGCCTCAGTACGCAGAGTAGCTTCTAATGCCTTGCATGGGTCTGTGAAAGTTTTATGAGATAAAGCCCTTCTAAAAGGTGTGATCAACCCTCTAAAAAACCATTGAGAAGGGTGTGAAGGGTGAATATCATATGATAACTTAGAAAAGAGAGTTTTAAAGTGTGAATCATATTCCTGCACACTCTCCACCATTCCCTGTTGAATCTGTTGGTGCCATTTTTGAGATTGCACCATTTTGCCCTAATTTTTCCTTCATTCTGTGTTCTCTGAAACATTTTTTATCTTAAATTAGTGGTCTACAACTTTTCCCTCCAAATTGAATGCCTTGAAATGCTCACAAACTTGTTATTTTTCCCCAATTTGAAAGAAATTTGCATGTGTGCCCTATTTTGTGCCTTGATTTTTCAAAAAATCTATGGGTTCTACCATTTTTTCCTTTTTTCCCAATCGTGGAAGTTTAAAATTGATTGATTTTCACTTGCATGCCATTGAAAATCCAATTTCATGATCAAAAATGCTTTAAAAACATGTTTCAGTTCTTTCAATTTCGAGAAATTTGTCGTCCTTAGTGAAAAAATTGAATTCTAGGGCATCCCTGGTGTTTTTTGTGTTTTGACGGTCAGACGAGCATCATTTGCCCTTCAATTTCATCTTCAGCATTCATGGGCATCACTAGAAATTTCTACATTTTTTATGGTCATACGTGCGTCCTTTGCATGTCAAATTTTAGCTTAAAAATCTTCTCCTACGCAGCTTGTTCTAATTGGCCAAGGGACAGCGGAAAATTGTTTTAAATTATCACTTTTTGCTTTTTTTCCAAAAGGATGATTTTGGTCCCATGGCTCCACTTTACTCTGATTGGTTCTAATGTTGCTAACATGTCCTCTTTTTATTGGATGACAAGCAATGGGTATTTTGTGCCTTAAGGCATTTTGGAAAAAGAGTTAAAGTGCAAAGAAAATGCCTAGGGCCCGAAACGATTCAGAATGGAACATGTGGTGGCTTCAGATCCAAGGATAGAATTGCGGGTGTTCAGGTTCTTTTTAAGTTTTTAGACTTTATTTTGTTAAAATATTACAGTCACAAAACAATCTGAAACTCCACAGCGAATCACAGGTGGACACATGTCATGTTTGCATCAAAGGTAGGAATGGAGGCTAGCGGAAGACATAGAAATTTTTTGCTTTTTAGAGAAAGGGAACAAAATTTTTGAAAAGGGTCGCGGGTCTGCTAGGCCAATCAAAAGGTGACACGTGGTAGGGAAAGGTAGAGGAGCAGGATTGTGGAGTAAATGGTGAAAATTTTCCTTTGTGGAAAATGTTGTTAAAATATAAATAAGAGCATTGCCTTGTAGCCAATCAGGTGAGTACATGTGTCCTATAGGAGTGTGGAGCCAGGGAGGAAAAACAAAAAATTTTCCTTTTTTCCAAAAAAAGGAAAAATATTTTAAATTGAGTCGCGACTCCGTATCCATTCATATTGTGCCACGTGTCAGGGACATAATTGGAGGTGTGGGCCCACGGGGATTCCAAAAAAGGTGGAAATGTGTAGAATCGAGCTGCGATTCCTCTGGGACCCACATTGGGACACATGTCAAGCACATTTTCAAAGGGTATAGGGGTGGAGAAAAATGTCAAATTTTTTACATTTTTCCAAAAGTGTTAAAATGTCAAAATGTGATCCCAAACCCATTTCCAATCACATTATGACACGTGGATGGCTCAAATTAAAGGATAAAGGAAGATCAACGGTAACTGTGCATTTTTCAGTTTGGCTACCATTTGAGCTTTAGGATGTTTGGAGATGCATTTTTTGCATCAATTTTCATCAAATTTTTGACAAATTCATGTTATTTTTGCCTACAATGACCAATGCAATTGGTTTTGAGGATCAATTTGAATATCAAATATGTTTTTGAAATGAATTTTTGCCCTAACCCATCCAAAAACGTGAAATATCAGATCCAAAAGTTGTAGAGTCAAACTTTGGAGGGAAATGGATGAAATAATGAATGAAAGGGGGTCTGCATGCTTTGAAGATGAAAAACATGCCTCCATAATGGATAATGATGCAAATTTTGCAAAGATTCATCTCTTTTTAAGACAACTGGCAACTTTTTGGACGTGTTCTATTAAACGTCCCTGTCTGCAAATCATGAGGAATTTTTGTAACAAATTTGATCCTTTGGCATATTATTTTCTTGGGAAAGAAGGCTCGAAGGAGATTGAAAGCTATATATTGCATGAATTTTTCATGCAAAGGGTTGGAAGAGTTTAAAAGAAGCATGGAAAAATAAAAATTTCATGGGAAAATCTAGGAAGAATCCCATTCTCTGAGCGACCACATAAGAAACTCATATAACTTTCTCTATATTAGATTTCAAATCATATTAAGTTGGTTGCACATGTATATCCATTAACAAGCTCTGAGATTGTTTTTCAAAACATTCCCCTGCTGATAAATCTGATCATTTTTTAGTTATTCTATGTTGTCTTTTGGAAAAATCTGTGAATGCTTACATTTCAAAATTCATCTCCAATTTGTGTTTCTTGTTTCCTGTTGCATTCTTGTGTTTGAAATATCTCTTGATCATACATGGTCTCATTTCTTGTTGATAGTTTAGTGGCATTTACAATCTCACATTCAGAAGAGCTTTCATCTAATAAAGAGACAAACAAATTTAAAATCACTTTACCTTCCTTGACTACAGAGATTGTTTGTAAGCCTTTGGGTGCACCTTAGGTCGTAGCAACAATCTGAACCTCCAAAAATTGGCTAATACTAGTATCAACACTTCCAACAGCCTCAGCATGTAGAGTAGATTCTAACACCTTGCACAGGTCTGTGAAAGTTTTATGAGATAAGTCCCTTCTAAAAGGTGTGATCAACCCTCCAAAGAACCATTGAGCATGTTGTGAAGGGTGAATATCATATGATAACTTAGAAAAGAGAGTTTTAAAGTGCACATCATACTCCCACACACTCTCTGCCATTCCCTGTTGAATCTCCTTCAGGGCACTGATGCTCTTTTGTTCAAACTCAAGGATGTGGATTTTTTCCAAGAAGTAATTATTTAAAGTAGTATAATCCACCACCATTTGATGAGGGTGATATTTCCTATACCAGCTATGCGCGTGCCTCTGTAACGTCATTATAAAATGACTAGACTTCAACTCTGAGGTTGTGATCCCCTTTATGCGTTATAGCAGCTCACACTTGTGAACATGTTTTGCAGCATCTTCAATACCTCTATAATCTGGAAAATATAAAGACATCTCAAAGAAGACTTGAGGGGGTGGCTGGGGCCCTTGTCTTCCTGAGCCAAATCCTCGGTTCCCTCCATTATTTCCTCCACTGTTGGATCCACCAGGTCCTATGCCTTCTGATCCACTAGAACCACCAGGTCCCGTTCCTCCTAACCCACCAAATCCACTAGGTCCTGTATTGGTTGTGCCAAGTGTCCCCAAGGTTCCACTGAACTACGCAATGATGGTCTGTGATAATGCCCCACTACCACTATTGTACCTCGCGCCACTCCTAGATGTGATACTGAAGGCTTGTGCACTTTCTCTTTGTCCAAAGAATCCTTTGAATACTAGAATATGCATAGCCATAGAAGTGGGAACTAAAAAATTGTATCTCCTGGGTGCAGATTTGTCACTTATACTAATACCAACTGGGTCAATGATACTCCTTCCTTGATCTAGAAAACCAAGTGCCAGGGTTTGGTCACTAGGTGGGTTCAGATACGTGCCAATGCCTCTTCTCTCTCCACGTTAGAAACTCTCATCAGAAGATGAAGGGGTCTCTCTTACACGCTTGCCAAGATGGGGTAGCATAGACTACTCAGGTTCCACGTTCTCCGCATGAACCTCAACTCCTTCCTGCAATGTCTGCATCCATAGATCCATCACACTTGCAACCTCACATTGTCTAACAATCTCCCTTTCACGCACTTCATTATACTTGAGTTGTCTCTCCTTCCTTTCTTTCTCCATCATAATATTTGCCATCTTCCTCCACCCTAGCTTCCTCGCCCAACACTCAGAATGGTTTAGCCAGCTATTGGGAATGTGTATTAACTCAAATTAACAATCAAGATCTTCATTTCTAGAGGGAAAACACGTAGAAATGATCCTCTGGGCTCCTGTAGAAATTCAAACTCTGCAACTTCTACACAAGAATATGTAGAAATGGCATACTCCAAAGTGTAGCTAGCCAACACACCTTTCCACCAATGATCCACAACATGAGTCCACATCAGATATACATCCTTCAGCCTCTAGTATTCTTCTTTGGTCCATGTTTGTGATCTATAATACCATCTTGATCTAGACGCATATGCTAAGATCAATTTATACAGTTCTGTTGGGAAGCAACAGAAAAATGTTTCATATAAATCATGGTAGTGGTTCTCTTCTACCCACCTACGTGCATTAAACTCAGGTCCAGTGTTGAATCTCTGAGAAAATTCATCCTCTGTGCTCTTGAACCATGATTTAATAGTTTTCAAAGTTAGACATTATTTCATTACTCATTACCCAGATCATGATGGATGTCATTTCCAATTACAACTTTGAAAAGAGGTCCCGATAATAGAACCAAGATGTAGTCATTTTTACCCCTATCACAAAGGAAAGAAATCCCATACGTGTTGACCTATCACCGAGTGGGTGTTGGGTGCTCACACAAGGCATGCGTGGGCACCGAGTCTCTCTTTTATGCGATTTTACTGGGAAACATCATCTATAATCTAAGTTTAAGAGATTAGAAAGGAAATAAAAAATACAAGCACCATAGAGCTCAAAATGGCTTCTAGATCCTTGCAATCATTCCATACATAAAGTGCTTAACAGATTATAGAACTTATACCAAAACAGAAAGGAATTCATACAAGCATTCATACTTAGTTCATAAATATAAATGAAAAATAACTATGAAGAAGGATGTATGCATAATAACCATTAATGCTCATATTTATATAAACTGGTAACCTTATTACATTGATTAGGCCCATCACAGAATGTTATAGAAAGGAATACCGTAGTCATGCATTATAACTAGCTTCATATAACTAGGCCCTCAAAATAAAATTTATGATTCCCAACCCTTGATACATCCTTTCCTACCCTTAATTGTCCAAGCTAACAGAGTCCTTGCATTATTTCTATAGATCTCCACCCTCTCTCTATATCTCTATCTCTGTGTATCTCTTTTACTTCTACAGGCACTTGTATATATAGCCTATTTGAACTACCAACTCATTCTTTTGTAGCCTCAGATATGTCGCTAAGTGTCTGAATTTGGTCCTCCATGAGCACATGCTCCTCCAGGACTGAGCTCACCACTTCATGCCATGATGTCCTTCTAGAAGCCTCTAATGTAGCGCATATTCCTTCCTGGGCCAACCTGTTGCCAGGTTGGCACCTTATCCACTCCTCATGTGCAGTCGGGTCATGCTTTTCTTGTATCCTACCCAAAATGCCCAATATGGCTAAGTCCTGGAACCTTGTCTTTTTCTACGTGCACACCGCGGGTTTCCTTAAACTCTTCCTTAAACCCTTCCCTCCATGACTTTTCCTTGCATTCCTATGTGCCTTTTTGCACTTAGTCAATATTTCAAGGGCCCAACACATGGCTAGGTAGAAAGAAAACCAACAACATACACATCTGCAGACATAACTAACACCATTTCACTAAAAAGGTAATCAAAATGTGTCTAAACTCACCAATTCACCTTTGGTATACACACATGATAAAAAAATTTAATAAAAAACGTCAGATAACAATCCCCTCCCCCTATGGCATAGGGGAGAAGACCCAGTATGTGAACACATCCCAATACTTGATGGAATAAAAACCAAAATTTTGATTATTGAAGTTCAAAAATTTGTTTTTTTATAAACCATATTGTGCATAGGGTC